>PVJS01015429.1:0-38916 GCA_004027185.1 Glis glis
TGTCCCTTCTTTTTTTGTGATTGGCTAATCTCACTTAACATAATGTTCTCCAGATCTTTCCATTTTCTTGTGAATGCTGTTATTTTGTTCTTCTTTATTGCTGAGTAGAATTCCATTGTGTGTATTTCCCATAATTTTGTAATCCATTCATCTGTTGATGGACATCTAGGTTGGTTCCATAATTTGGCCACTGTGAATTATGCTTCTATGAACATGGGTATGCATATATTACTGTTGTTTTCAAGTTTCAATCCCTTTGGTATGATACCCAATACTGGTATAGCCGGGTCACATGGTGGATCCATTCCCAGTTTTCTGAGGAATCTCCACACTGATCTCCAGAGTGGTTGAACTAGTTTGCAATCCCACCAACAGTGTAGAAGAGTCCCAATTTCCCCACATCCTCACCAACATTTGTTGTTGTTTGACTTCTTAATGATTGCCATTCTGGTATCTTAGAGTAGTTTTGATTTGCATCTCCCTGATTGCTAATGATGTTGAACATTTTTTCATGTATCCATTGGCCATTTGTATCTTTTCTTTAGTGAAGTGTCTATTTATTTCAGTTGCCCACTTCTTGATCCGATTATTTGTTTTCTTAGTGTAAACTCTTTTAAGTTCTTTGTATATCCTAGATATTAGACCTCTGTCAGAGGGATAGCTTGCAAAGATCTTCTCCCATTCTGTAGGCTTTCTCTTTAGGCTCTTGACGGTTTCCTTTGATGAGCAGAAGCTTTGTAGTTTAATGCTATCCCACTTATTAATTCTTGTTTTAATTTCCTGTGCTTTGGAGGTCTTGTTGAGGAAGTTTCTACCTGTGCCTATATGATGGAGTGTTGGACCTATGGCTTCTTCTAATAATTTCAAAGTCTCTGGTCTAACTTCCAAGTCTTTGATCCATCTCAAGTTGACTCTTGTGCAGGGTGAGAGGTAAGGATTCAGCTCCATTTTTCTACAGGTAGATAACCAGTTTTCCCAGCACCATTTGTTGAAAAGACTCCTTTCTCCAATGTATGTGTTTGGCACCTTTGTCGAAAATCAATTGGTTATAAGTTTGTGGACTTGTTTCTGTATCTTCTATTCTGTTCCACTGGTCTATGTGTCTGTTTTTGTGCCAATACCATGCTGATTTTATTACTATAGCTCTGTAGTATAATTTGAAGTCAGGGATTGTGATGCCTCCTGCATGGTTCTTATTGCTGAGAATTGCTTTGGCTATTCTGGGTCTTTTGTTTCTCCATATGAAACTAATGACTGATTTTTCTAGCTGTGCGAAAAATGATGTTGCACCTACCTAACTTCTAACCCAGCTGCCCTCCAACAGATCCTCCCCAGGACCTTTAGGTCCCAAAGGGTCCCCACACCTCATAACAGATGAGGCCTGAAAACATTATCTCCCCCCCCCAAAAAATAAGAGGAAATGTGCAATGTCTGGAGGGTATAGGCCAGATGTCCCACTTTGTCTTCCAATATCTGATAGTGAGGTTGCACTTATTTTGAAGGGGAGCTAAAGAAAGAGAATTGGGTTTTTCCAGATTGGATGATTTGTGTCTGGCTTCTATTACTCAGTATTATCTGTGAGTGTATCGGCTATCTATAGCTGTATAACAAATTATTCCAAAATTTAGTGACACAGCCTCATAGTCCTGGCTTAAAACAACAATAAACATAGATTTGCTCATAGTTTCTGAGGGCCAGAAATCCAGAGGCAAATTGGTCAGCTAACTTCTCCCAGAGCAAGCGATCCAAAGATGACAAAGAAGAAAGCCACAATTGTCTTTTATGACCCAGCCTTATAAGTTACACAAAGTCTGTTCTGTCATATTTGTTTGAAGTGAGTCACTAAACACAACTCATGCTCAAGGGGAGGGGAATTAGGCTCCACCTTTTGAAAGGAGGAGCAACAAAGAATCTTGCACATATTTTAAAATCACCATAGCAAGAATCATCGTTATCTTGTGCCAGGGCAGTTTGGTTAGAAAGCCCCTTTCTAACAAGCAAAAGACAAAGGAATGTATCTCAAAGGGTGATGAGCTCCCCTCCCTGCGGGTGTGTAAGCAGAGCAGAACACTTGGGCAGCTCAGAGGGGGAGAGAATTTTAATAACAGCTAGGGTTCGGGACTCTAGTGTTAGTTAGACAAGATAATCTCCAGGGCTCCAGGGCTCCTTTCTCTTGCATTCTTAAGTATTCCCAGTTGTCCAGCTCACCTAGATCATAAAGAAATGGCCAGAATTGGCCCATCGAATGCAGAAAGTTAGCTGCTTGGTGTCCCTGGCTCCTCTGGTCAGAACAGGGTCTTGGAGCCACCAGCTCGAGCTCACAGCTCCTAACACCTGAGGCAGATGTTTCTCACCAGATGGCTAGCCCTCAGCCAGGTGTGAGGACATGAGCTGTCACACACTGCCAAAGGGCTTAACACCTTTTATAGGGTTTTGGCAGGAGAGTTCCAATTTTAATTCAAAGTGTGTCTATCTTTCATCCCAGAGATCCCATGTCTCCATAGCCAGACTGCAGAATCCTCCTTCTCTCCCCTGCAGAGTCCACTGCCACACCATTTGTAACAGGAAAACATGGGAGCAACCTAAATAGGCATCTATAGGAGGGTATCCCAGGAAGCAGTTAAAAGAAATGAGGGAGTTCAGCCAAGCATGGTGGCACATGCCTGTAATCCCAGTACTTGTGAGGCTGCGACAGGAGGATCTCAGATTCCAGGCCAGTCTCAGCAACTTAGCGAGATCCTGTTTCAAAATAAAAGATAAAAAAGGGCCAGAGTATAGCTCAGAGGCAGAATGCCCCTGGGTTCAATTCCCAGGAAAACATACACACACACACACACACACACACACACACACACACACACGAAGAAGAAGGAAAAAAAAAGAAACAAGGCAGTTCACTATGTAGTGACTTGGAAAGATCTCCATGAAATACTCAATGAAACAGGCAAGTCCATTTAAAGAAAACCAAAGTGCAACAAAACAAAACCAATCCCCTTCTATTTCTGCCATTTGTGTTAAACACAGAAACACACCCATTGGCCATGGTGGGCCCTTCTGTAGAAAGGGGGTGGGGTGAGGAGTCAACAGTGTGAAGGGAGACTCTCCTTTTATTCCATCTGTTGTACAATCCTTTGAACTTTAATGATGAGATTAGATCTACTCACAAGTGATTGGTTTAATTCGCAAGCAGATCTGAAGGGAGGCAGAGTTCTTCCCTGACCACCCTGGCCCAGGCTCTGCTGCGGCCAGTCCAGGCAGACCTGTCAGGGTGAGCTCGATAGCTCCATGGAGGGTCCTAAGGAGTTCCCCAGCCTGGGAAGGGAAACTCACCTCAGGGTCCCCGGGGTCCTTGGGTCTGTGTAGAAAAAAATTTCAACACGCGCCAGTCAGAGAAAAGACAGAGGTTTAATTCAAGGAAAAGGGAAACACGTTAGGGAAACGCGGGCCACCTCAAGAAGTGAGAGCTGCCCCGAATTCTTACAGTCTCTTTTTATAGTCACTGGAAATGGGAAAGGGGTTAGTTATTAGAGGTACTCCTTGGGAAATGCCTCCTTTCTTTTCTTCAGGCAGAAGGTGTTAATTTTTTAGGGACAGGTCTTCTGGGGGCAGAGAGAGTGGAGACAGGGAGCCTGCTGGCCAGCGGGTGGCCAGCTGAGTGTAAGAACAGGTGTGATTTTCTGGAGTTTCAGTGGAAGGTGAAGTTCTTTCTCTTCCAAAACTAACTGCCTCAGGAATTTCTCAGGAATTTCGGATGAAGCTAGCTCATTGTGTTTTTAGAGATATGGGTCTTGCTACTTCTTGGCATATCCTAAGCAAGCCTGCAAGGCAAGCTTAGGACTTTAAACTTACTCCTTCCCTTCCCATCTTGTCTCCTTTCTACCTAAAATTTTATTTCTTCTATTCTACCTTATCAGACCCACCCTCGGTCTCTCCCCAGGGGCTTCTTGTTGCCTTTCACCCACTGTCAAGGTCACCCTCCTGATTTTTTATGCCATCCAAACAAGCTATTCATAGACTCACAGAGCGCAGGCCCCAGAGACCTTAAAGTTGTGGAGCCCAAGCTTTCCCCATTCATGACAGTGCTTAGGGAGACCCTGAAAAGAGGTGGCTGCCTTCCATTTACACACCTCCAGGGACAGGTAGTTTGCGCCCTCACCGGGGAGTTCCTTCAGTGCATGGACACTTGTGATGGGTAGACTGTAGTCCTGCACACACAGCCTGGCTCCATCTGCCTGAGGTTCTCAGTCCACTTCTGCCTTTGGAGCGTTCTCAGAGGCCCGAAGTGCCCACGAGCACAGACTCGGAGCAAACTGCCTGTGTTCAACCCTTCTGCATCTGACCGGGTCTGTGATTTGGGGAAAACATCTTCATACCTCTGGACTTCATCTTCCTTGCCCGTACAATGGAAATCCTGATAAACAGCACATATTCCATAGGTTGACAGCGAGGAAAAAAATGAGCTGGCTTTTGCTAAGTGCTTATGACATTGCTTGGCACAAGGGATCCCTAAATAATAAGTTATTTGAAAAATCAAGCTGAGCACGGTGGTACACGCCTGTATTCCCAGTACTTGGGAGGCTGAGACAGGAGGATCACAGATTTAAGGACAGCCTCAGCAACTTAGTGAGAATCTTAACAACCTAGGGAGACACTGTTTCCAACCAAAAAAAAACCACACACACACACCAAAAAAAAAAAAAAAAAAAAGAACGAAAATAAAAATCAAGCAAAGACCTGAGGGTTAGTCCTGGCTCCCCGGCCACTACCTCTTCTTTCATCTGCAATATGAACAAGTCCTTTTACTCTCACAGTCCTTGGAGTCTGAGAAGTAAGCAAGAAAGAAGCTTCTTTGAAATCTTTTTTTTTTTTTTTGCAGTACTGGGGATCGAACCCAGGGGCATTCTACCTCTGAGCTACACCCCCAGCCCTATTTTTTAATTCATTATTTTGAAACAAGTTACCGAGGGCCTCACTGTGAACCTGCAATCCTGAGATCCTCCTGTCTCAGCCTCCCAAGTACTGGGATTACAAGCATGTGCTACCATGCCCGGCTTCTTTGAAATCTTAAGATTTATTCTAAGGTGTATGCATATTTTCTGTTTTGCTTCTTAATATAAAAATAATGGTTTGGAGGCTGGGGATGTAGTTCAGTGGTAAAGCGTGAGGAACACATGCTTAGCATACACAAGGCCCTGGGTTCGTTCCCCAGCACTGCAAAAGAACAAAGGAAAAAAAAAAAAAAGGAAAGAGAGGGAGGGAGGGAGGGGGGGAGGGAGGGAAGGAGGACCCTAGGGTTAACGCTCCTGGAAGCTTGGCCATGTTATCTCACGGAGTCCGGTACCCTCTCGCACACACCCAGGTGCATGTATCCCAGGGATATTGGACAATAACTTGAGAATCTGGGGCCTAGAGGATCCTCTGCAGCCCTCCCAGCCCCAAGTCAAAGTAAAACCTTAGTCTGGCATTCATACACTGAGAGAGCACAGGCTAGCTTCTGTGGGCCTGGTTTACTCTAAGATGGAGAGGCTGGCTCCGGCCGACCCTGCTTGCCTCCTGGGAGGTAGGCAGGTGGAACGGGCGTGATCCTTATCAAGGGGCTGCGTATGCCTGGACAGAGCTGCGTGAAGTGTGAGCTGCACAGAGGCAGCCTCGAAGACCCCAGCCGCCCTTGGCTCAGGGCACACTAGCCCGAGTTCCAGCAGCGTTTCCCCAGCAGACCTCAAGGATTCCTGCTGGATGGGGTGGGCCTGGGGATCTGCCAGTTCTTTCTTGGGGTCTCAGATAGTCACTGTGCCATTCGCCAGGCCACCCTGGCCAGGGCCCAGAGGACAGGCCCAAGCTCCTTGCAGCATTCTCAGGAGCCCTGCCAACATCCCTGCCTGCCCAGGTCGGCTTTCCCAGCCCAGTCTGCAAGCAGATGAGCTCCGGTGAACTCAGAGGACCTGGGAGGTCTCCATCAAGGGTCTCAACCACAGTTCACGCTCGTCCGTCCCAATGCTCGGGCCCTGTCCTCTAACCCTTCTGCGCTGCTGTGTGTGCTCCTGGTTCCTGCATGGGATTCAGTCCTCTCGGGGACTCCCATCTAAAGCAGCACTGTGGTGATGGAAATGTGCTCTGTCTGCGACGACCAGTATGGTAGCCACTTCCACACGGGGTTTCATAGTTGAATTTTACTTACTATTTAATGAAGAATTAGTGTCAATAATTCACAAACTTTTCTACAAAAATAGAAGAGGAAGAAAACTTACCAAGTTAATCTTGTCTGTGGCCATTGAGCACCTGCTCATACAACCAAGGAACTGCATTTTAGATTTTATTTTCATTATTGAGATTTAAAGAGCTACATATGACTAGTAGCTACTATACTGGGCAGCACGGGTCTTTTTGGAGAGACAGATATCTAGGCAGGTGATCCAAATAAAGCAGAGGGACAGAGCTGGATATACAGAGGGACGTCAGTGTGTCCCCTGCGTGTGGGATGGAAGGGGGCCATTTCCAGGGCTCAGGATCAGGAAAGGCCTCAGGAGAGAGCGAATTTGCAGTCAATTTTATCTTTTATCATTTATTTATTTATATATTTATTTATTTATTTATTTATTTATTTATTTTTGTGATACTAGAGATTGAACCCAGGGGTGTTCTACCTCTGAGCCACTCCCCCAGCCCTATAATTATTTGTTTGTTTTTGTGGTAGTGGGAATTGAACTCAGGGTTTTCTACTTCCAAACCACACCTCCAGCCCTATTTTATTTTTTTTATTTTGAAACAGGTCTTGCTAAGTTGCTGAGGGCCTCGCTAAGTTACTGCATGCTAGACTCCAACCTTCTATTCTGTCTCAGCCTCTCATGTACTGGGATTACAGGTGTGTGCCACCATACCTGGCTTCCCTTAGAATTTTCTAAGTGTAATATTATATGATCTGTAAAACTTCCTCCTTTTCAGTCTAGATGCCTTTAATTTTTTTTCTTTTTCTTTTCTCTAGTTTACTCATCCTAACTAGGGACTCCAGAACAATGTTGGTGAAAGCAAACATTGTGTCTTGTTCGTAATATTAGGGGGACAGCTTTCAGTCTTTGGCCATCAAGTATAATGCGAGCTTTCAGTTGTTTTATTATACCTGGTAACAGAAAATTTAAAACAGTAAGATATAAAGAAGAAATCCAAACTCCTCCAAATTCCACCACCATCCAGATACTTCCAAGATTTTCCTATGTATTATGTATATATATGGAAAATATAAGTAACTTTAAATAAAAATAACACGATTTGTGACCAAGGTTTTTTCCTCCATTCAACATCGTCTCATCGCCATCTTGCCATATCTCTCACCCAAGTTTTGTACCATCATTTCATACTGTCCACATTCTACTGTAAGACTGAACTATCCTTAGCTCCCTTTTTTCTTTTTTTTAAATTAACTCCCTTTTTTTTTTTGCGGTACTGGGGATGGAACCCAGGGGCATTCTACCTCCAAGCCACACCCTAGCCCTATTTTGTTATTCTTTATTATTTTGAAACCGGGTCTCCCTAAGTTGCAGAAGGCCTCACTAAGTAGCTGAGGCTGGCTGTGAACCCGGATCCTCCGGTCTCACCCTCCCAAGTACTGGGATTACAAGTGTGCGCCACCACGCCCGGCTAATTAACTCCCTTTTAATGAATGTTTATTTCCCTTTTCCTCCCACTATGATAAACAAGACTGTGATGAACATCCTCACCATATCCTTCTCAATACTGTATTATTAGGTCTTTCTGTTTTGTTTTGTTTTTTGGTTTGTTTGTTCTCTTTGTCAGATGGTCACTATAGACTTGGGGGCAGGAGACTAATACCATCAGAATGGGTGTTAGAAAGCTATCTCTGGCATTCCCAATTTACTATCTGACCTCAGGCAAATCTTATTTCTTCTCTGGGCTTCAAACTCTTCATTCATAAATTGAAGAGATTAGCCAGGCTTAGTGGCGCACACTTGTAATCCCAGTACTTGGGAGGCAGAGACCGGAGGATCCAGGTTCGCCGCCAGCCTCAGCTACTTAGTGTGGCCCTCTGCAACTTCGTGAGACCTGGTTTCAAAATAAAGTATAAAAAAATAGGGCCGGGGATGTAGCTCGGAGGTAGACTGCCCCTGGGTTCAATCCCCGGTACTGCAAAAAAAAAAAAGATTAGTCTTAAGTTTCTGGCTATCAAACTTGTTTGCATATTGGAATCACCTGGGGAGTTTTAAAAAACAGCTTTCAGGGTCCCACTCCCAGAGACTGTAAGGTAATCAGTAGGGGCCGAGCCTGGACGACGGGGTTCTACACATCTCGTTGGGACTAGGCGACTGGGGGTGCTCCCTGCTCACACATTCTTCCCAGGAGGAGCTGGGACCTGGACACCTGTCCAGGGAGAGGCTTCAGTGGAGCAGTGGGGAGAGCTGTCCTTGGCATCCAGCAAACCTGGGTTTGAGTTGCTCCTGACCCTGCAGCCCTTCAACTTCTCTATGCTCCCATTCCTCCCTCTTAGAGAGGGGGCTAAAATCTCCACCCGCCTCTCAGGGCTTCTGTCTCGAAGGTGGGTTAGGTGCAGCACACATGGAATGAGAGGTGATTATTGTTCTTTTTGTTTTTTAACCAAAGAGCCAGCCCCTGGGCAACAAAGTGGAAATGGAGATTGTGAACATGTTGGAAAAAAACGCCACGCTTCTCAAATTCGGCTACCACTTTACCCAGCAGGGGCCCCGGCTGCGGGCGTCCAACGCCATGATGAACAACAACGACCTTGGTGAGTGGACATCCGCTTTCTGCCCTGCCCACCGACTGGCCTTCCCCCCACCCTACTAGGGATGTCAGGGAGAATCCTGCTGACCCCTCTCTGGGAGTCTTCTTGAGCCAGACGTCTGATTTTCAAGTTGATCACAGCTTCCTATTTTCTGTCTTGTGCCTGGTCTGTTCCCTAGACTGAGCTCCTTGCTGTCAGGGGCTGGAGCTGAGTCCTCTTCCCCCGGCAGCACGGCTCAGCATGGGCAGGGCCTGGGACACAATGACGTTTGGGAGGGCATAGGCTCACCATGGGACTTTTCCTTTTCCAAATACCCTTCTCGGGACTCTCGGAGTCCACTCCAGCTCACGCCGTTTGGCTTTTGCCCCAAATTCCAAAGCTATCAACCAACACCACTACCAAAGGCCTGAGCCTAGGTGACTGCACACTGCTTTTAAGTTGAAATGCCAACTTCATAGTAAAATAGAAGCAGATTACATTCGTGTAGTCTCAGGTAAAGACATAATTTGATGTTTTTCTATAAAGAAAAAAAATGTCACGGTGTTCCTTTTTTTATTTTATTTTATTTTATTTTTTTTTTTGTGGTACTAGTGATTGAACCCAGGGGTTTTCTACCTCCAAACCACACCCCCAGCTCTTATAATTTTTTTATTTTGAAACAGGATCTCGCTAAGTTGCTGAGGGCCTCACTAAGTTGCTGAGGCTGGCCTCAAACCTACGATCCTCCTGTCTCAGCCCCCCAAGTACTGGGATTATAGGCGTGCACCACCACGACCGGCTCTCACCATGTTTCTTGATGATGAGCATACATCAAATAGATACAAAGTCAACTGAATGACAAGCTAGGGCAATCTCTCAACTCTAGAGGCCAATTATTCACACACTCTTTGTGTAGTTATTTACTGTGTGTGTTCCTGCTGGTGGCTTAAAAAAAGAACTTGATATGGTGTATAATAAAGGAAGCTTGACTGACAAGCCTATAGAAAAATAAGAGAAAAAATACGAAACAAGCCTTGGGTCTGCACTGTTAGCATGATTGATCATTAGTGAGTTTTCCATCAAATTCACCTGCTCTACACAAGGCTCTTTCTGGTTTCCAAGCCTCAATAAAATACAATAAACCTAACCCTAAGGCACAAGTCACAGTTAAGGTATGTTGCCTCCTGGTGACTACTGGAGGCTAGGTTAGCAGATGGGGCATGGAGATGAGCGTGTAGGTGTGCAGGCACATGGGCATCACAAACCCCATATGCGCAGGTAAACACAGCGCTCATGTACTCACACCCACACATGCTTCAGATGGGGTTACTCACCTCCAGGAACAGTTGTCCAAGTGCTAGAAGGCACGACGTATTGAAGCTACAGGTTCCTGCTCTTAAGTAAATCACAGCCCAGAGGCTCTTCGTTCATTACTCACTCCAGCTGTTACTTTTTCTAGAGCCTCAGGTCTGGTGTCTTGACTTATCTGAGATGCCGTCTTTGAAACAAAATAAGGACAAACACAAATAACTAAGCATCATAATTATTATCATATCACAGAGATAACAAGTAAACTAAATAGTTGAAGAAGGCCCGCAATCAGAACACTGGAGGCCCAGATGCGACCTGGCTGCGGACCTGGTACTTGGAAGCCTTGAGTCTTTGCTGGGTGGTGTAATGCTTGTCTAAAATCCCAGTACTTGAGTGGCTGAGACAGGAGGATCGCAGGTTTGAGACTAGCCTCAGCCATTTACAGAGACCCTCAGCAACCTAGTGAGACCTTGTTTCAAAATAAAAAATTAAAAAAAAAGGCTGAGGGTGTAGCTCAGAGGTAGAATGCCCCTGGGTTCAATCTCCAATACCAACCAAAAAAAAAAAAAAGCCCAAAGGAAAAAAGCCTTGAGTCTTATTTTGGTAGCAATAACCTCACATTTACTCCCCTCCTAGCTATAGATTAAGCTTCTTTCATACCCCTTAGTGCCTTTCTTTGAGCTAACTCAGCTTCTGTCTTCCATGGCGTGATGGTCTGGAGGTCTTAATTTATCTGTCTGAGGACAGAGGTTGCAGATGACCAGAGGTCAGGGGTGCTGCAGGGGGCACCAGAATCATCCAGGGGTGGGACACAGGGCTTTGAGAACTCTCAGTCCCGAGAGTCTGAGAGTCCAAACTTCAGGCCTGAGCGCCATCGCAAGGTGGGAGTCTAGAATGCTGGAGCCTGAAGGGAGGGAGGGCTCAGCCCTTCAATCCCCTTCTCGAGAAACTGAGGCCAGGGGTGGGCTGGGAGCGGAGGCAGTGGCTCAGCCAGGTCCAGTTGTTAAGTTATAGTGAGCATTTCAGAGTGACTTTGGTGTGCCCAGAACTGTGCCTGGTGACAATAAGAGGTAGCAAAAAGACTAGTTCTCTGACTCAAGAAACTTTACAACATTTAGGGGAAAAAGACTCAAAGGCATGCCTAAAAATTCAAGAATGCCTACAATCTCTGTCCAAACTGAGTGAGGGAGAGATCTGTGAGGCCAGAGTAAGTTAAGTACAGTGTCCTGGGGGGAGGTTAGCCAGCCTTGAAAGCAAGAGCGAGGTTGCGTGGAGGTCAGGAGGTGCCCGTGGGGGCTCTAGGAAGTGTTAGGAAGGTGTATTAGGGGTGCACAGGCAAAGTGGTGGGACACAGCCTACAAGAGGGCAGGGATAGGAAGATCTAAAGGGGTTAGAAGAACTTATGGGGAGTTAGACCTAGAAGGAAAAGGAGGGGTCTACAGAGAAGGAAGAGGGGATGTTCAAGTGGAGGGAACGGCACGGGCGAAGTGTGTGAGCTGTTCACAGGAAGGGCTGGGACATGTTGGGGAGGCTGGGGCCGAAGGCCGTTAATGCCAAGCTCCGGCCTTTGGCGACAGAAGCAGGTGGGAAGTGTGAACGGAGGCTGTTTCCTGGACAGGGATGCCAGGTGGTGAACATGGGCCTCTGGGCTCCTCCACAGAACTGTGTGGCTGCTCCCTTGGGATTTCCACAGAAGGAACTAGAGCTGAATGGTTGGTGATTAGAGGCCACATTCGAGGTGCTAGTTGGTGATGTACAATTTCTAGCTTTTAAAAGCAAATTTGTACCCATTGGCTAATTTTCATAAGAGAAACACTTCTGATTCTGATGATTCCTTGGCTTCCTCCTGAAATAGGGAAACCCTGTCTTCCCAGCACAATATTTCCCTCCTGTGCTCAGAGCTGTGATAGAGCAGACAGACTTCACGTTGTCCTACAGGGTACTTTCATCATAAAAGCCTCCCTGTCATTCCCAGCACTGTGGCGGTCAGCAGAGCTGAACCGCAGCCCTGCTGGGCACGGGAACACAGATGGGATGCTGACCCTCAGTCCAGGCCAGGGCCTCTGCGAGGCTTGAGCTTGCCGGCCCGCGAGGCGGTGGGCTCCTCCTTGGGGGACGTTCAGACTCCAAGGCTCCCGGGTCAGCCAGTGCCTCTGCAGGCAGGCGGCCTCCCTGGGACCCCTCCTGAATGTGACCCCTCCTTTGGTCCTCCCTGCCCCCACCCCACCCCTGGGCACTGAGCGCCCCGCAGCTGCAGTGTTGCGTGTGGGTATGGGGCTCTAGGGTGCAGTGGGTGTCGGGGAGAAGCCGAGCTGTGGATCCCCATCTACATTTCCCCACAGCAGTGCCTCAGATGACTCCCAGCTCCACACTATTTATAGCCTCAGTTCTCAGGTCCGCTGAACCTGCCACTGGAGCTCTCTCCACCACGAAATCTGAATTGCAGCCTCCATGTTAAGGTGGTGGGGTGGAGCGGGGTGTGGCGAGGGAGTAACACGCTCAAAAGAAGAGAACATCCTTTCCTAGGAAAGTCATTCTTTTATCATATTCTCAAGGAAGCCCTTTCTAACAGGCACCCCAAACACAGTATACCCAAATAAGTTTTTAAAATTTTATTATAAACTGACAATTTATAATTGTATATATTAATGGGGTACAAAGTGATGTTATGATTCATGAATACAATGCAGGATAATGAAATCAAGCTAGTTAATTTGAGGTGATATCACCTCAAATACTTGTGATGAAATATGTGAAATTTACTTTCTTAGCAATTTTGAAATATACACTATTAGTAACTATACTCACCATGCTGTACAATAGGTCTCAAAAAAAAAATATATAAAGCCGGGCATGGTGGCGCACACTTGTAATCCCAGTACTTGGGAGGCTGAAACCGGAGGATCCGGGTTTGCAGCCAGCCTCAGCTACTTAGTGAGGCCTTCCGCAACTTAGTGAGACCCGGTTTCAAAATAAAGAAAAACTAGGGCTGGGGGTGTAGCTCGGAGGTAGAATGCCCCTGGGTTCAATCCCCGGTACCGCAAAAAAAAAAAAAGATAAAAATCACCTGATTCCTCCTGAGATTCTGTAGCCTCTGACCATCACCTCCCCAACCCACCTCGGTGACCACCATCCTACTCTCTGCTCCCATGAGTTCAATTGTTTTAGATTCTTCATGTATGTGAGAATAGACAATATTTGTCTATGTGTGCCTGGCTTATTTCACTTAGCACAATGTCCTCCAATCCCATCCACATTGTGGCAAATGGCAGCAATTCCATCTTTTTAAAGGCCAAATAGTATTGTAAATATAGCCCACATTTTTTTTTAACCATTCAGCAGTTGATGGACACTTATGCTGATTCTGTTCCATGGCGATTGTGGACAGTGCTGCAGTGAGCATGGGCATGCACACATCTCTTCAGCAAATTGGTTTTTAATCTTTTGGGTAAATACCCAGAAGTGGGACTGCTGGATCTCAAATTGATGCCTTAATATTTCCCCAAAACCATCTCAGGTTTACTACTTTCCCCACAACCACCCAAGCCAGGTGTCTGGGCTGCTCCCAACCCCTGCCAGTCAGTCACCCGATCCCACTGCCGGCCTCAGGTGGAGCCCCAGCACATTCACCGGCCTCCTGCAACTTCCTCAGCCTCCAGCTCCTGCAAGGCAGTGCTCCTCCTGAAACTTGTCCAGCCACTCCCCTGCTCTCAGGCTCAGCTCCTCCAGGTGGCTCCCACATCTCTTGACAGTAACACAGCACAGTGTCAGGTGCCCTTCTAAACACTTCCCATCTTACACACTTCTGTCGTCCTCTCCATCTCTGTACACTATTATCATCCCTGTTTTGCATGAAGGAAACAGATCTGCAGAAATAGGAAGTTACCCGTGGTTGGTGGGCGGAGCTGGGATTTGAACCAGCAGCCTGGCTCCAGAGTCTTTGCTCTCTGCCTCATCAAGAGAGCGTCCCATCAGGAGACCCTTGCTCAGTGAGGTCCTGCCAGAATCATCTCATGACATCCTGACAAGCCATCCTCTTGCCAGGCCAGTACCAGCTATTCCAGGTACCTGGAGGGCTCTAGAGTAATTTGGGAACAAGCTTACCAGTAGAGGGCCATCCTAACCCTGCCCCACTTCAGCCTTTATGATCCAGCTGACCTGTTACCTGTTCATCCTGGGAAGAACTGACCACGCAAGTGCCTCTCACACATCACAGAGGTCTGCCAGGGTACCTGCTGTATTTTATCATGGTTATTGTTTACATCTTGGCCCCTATTATGCTGTATCTTTATCCCTGATTCCTGTGCTTGGCACATAAGAGTACTGGGTAGATGTTGTTGAATTATATAAATGAATACAAAGTACTTCCCAAAGACATAATGGACAAGTTTAATTGGCCAGAAGTGGGAGTTCAGGCAGCAGAGGGAGGGAGGTCCCGAAAACTCGATATCCCCTCTGGCTCTGACTACCCAGTCTCTGGCTCTTGTGATGACAGGCAAGGAGTTTAAAGAAAGTAACAAGAGACTGAACTGGAGGATACTGGGAGACTTGGCGCCTACTCTCAGTTGTCACGTATTCACCATAACTTGGGGCAAATTACTTCTCTTCTTGGCCTCATCTTTAAAATAGGGAAACATAATACCTGAGTAATTGGGGCCCTCTCCTCTCCCCATCCAGTCCCTGTAAAGCCAGTACTTGGGGAATATACACACAATCCAGCCCAGTGTGCACAGGTCTCTTTCTGTACCCTCCACCATGGCAAGGGGCTTGGGTTTCAGTCCTGGCTCTGCTGATGGCTCCCGGGACTGTGGTTCTCTTGTCTTCTCCAGGGGAAGGAAGCCAGTCCTCCCTGTGAGAATCAGATGAGACAGGGATAGGTTAACCCTACGTAGATGAGGCCAAATTGTATCAAGGGAGGCACTGGACTGAGGCTCCAGATGAGTCACAGCCTTGGCTCTGTCTGGTACTAGCATTATAAATTTAAGCAAGAAACGAACCCCCTCTGCCATACTTTCCTCATCTATAAAACGGGGATGGCAAAAACAAGAACATTGCCAAATCATTGGAGGGGCTCCCATGAGGGTTGGAGTGTGAGGCAGGAGGACTGCCCTGCTGGGCGTGCTTGCACAGCTAACCCGGAGATGCTTAAAAGGCTGGTTTATGGAAACTGCTCATTTTGGACAAACCTCTTCTCTTTGGGTTTTGGTTTTGGTCCCCCCCCCCCAAGCTGTCAGAGACTCTGATCACCTTAAAGACTTGGGCTGGACAGTGTCTCCTCCCAAGATCTTCTACCTTGATTTGTAGTGATTATTCACCTGAGTGGGAGTGAGGAGGGCCTCAGACAGGCTGAACCCTAGGCCCCACACTGGGTACCTATATGCCCCCCAGTTCCCAGCCAGGACTTGAGCAACACACCCTGTGGGTCTGCTTTATAGGCTCTGGGTCATGCACAAGCTGGTTCGGTTCTTGCAGCTCGTAGGCACTGATCTGGTGGCTGCAAGTCTACAGTCTCAGCTTGGGGACTGGAAAACATCTAAATATACAGGCAGCTTCCTATCAGCCAAGTCAGCAGGCACCTTGACTGCCACCTACTGGCTCTGCAGATTTCCTTAACCTTTTTTTCTCTCATGGCTGATCCAGTCTGATGCTTGGTCTTCATCTGCCAACACTGTACATCAACATTCTCCCTTGTACAACAAAGTGGCTCCCTTTGCCCCCTCAACCTGGCATTCTATAAGCTATTTTCTTTAGCCCACAACCTTCTGGTTAGTGCTTTCCTCTTTATGACATTTTAACTACTTTGTCATGTGTACAGTGTTTGAACATAAATTGTCTTGCTCCTGGGAAAATGTCACTGTTAGACATGGGGGACATAGATACGGCATAACCTTCAGGGTCGAAACTGTCGTTTACACAGGCAGGAGGCAGGCCAGCCACTCCCAGAAAGGGCTGAAGGAAATGTTCCCACCAGGTTAAGATCCTCGTCTTACTAATATTGACTGAAGTTAACTCTTATCTGAACCAGGGTTAAAAAAAAAAATTCTTCAACTGTGGGGGCTCTAGACAAAGGGAAAACAGTGGAGTTGGGTGGTGTGGGCCATGCGGTAGGCCATTTAGAAAGGATTTATGAATGCACCACAGACCCTCATCAGTACACACAGACAACCTGGAGGGCTGTTACACAACTCACATGACTGTCCTCTAAAAACAACACAGACTTCTGCCTTTACTAACAAAAAAATAAGTGAGAGGCTTCTGGAGCGAACTGCTGGCTCCTGGCGTGCAGCGACAACTGGCTCATGTCTTATCTCCCTTCCTTTCCAGTGAGGAAGAGGAGGCTCGCAGACTTGACGGGGCCCATCATTCCCAAGTGCCGCAGCGGCGTCTAGTGTGCGGAGGCGAAGGCCGTGCCTTTGAACTGGACGTGCTCTACTCTCTGTGCTCCGCAGCAGCGGAGACCAGGAGGCAAATAGCTGGCATAAAACTCTTTTGTGGTTCAGTTCTTTATGCACTAAGGTTTTAGGTTAACTAGTGGCTGTAGTTGAAAATTTTATAAAATATGTTTAATGTGAAGTTTTTCTTTAGTCACAGTTCAGTCTGGTTTTTATTTAAGTACTAAGAAGCCCTCAAACTGGCAGATCTTCCACAGACGATGTGATAATGGCAGTGACTTACACCCAGGAGCCCAGATCAGTGGCCTTGTTGTGTGGTGTTTCAGGTGCATTTACAAAGAGTAACACAGACAAAAAACACACTCCTCTACGTGTTTGGAAGTATTATAAAAATATTTTATTACAAATGTGATTTTAGCTTTTCAGCAGAAAGTACAGATAATCATTTTTTATTAACCCTCCATTAAATTTTAAGAACCTTAAGATTTAAGTTGCCAAATTGATTACAAGAACAATGCCACAATTTTCCCCTTAAAAAAAGACAGACTGAGGCCAGAGAGCTCTGCCAGGTATCAAAAAACATGAGATTCCTTTCACTAGATATGAGAAGAATGATAGAAAAAGACAATGGTAAAATTTCAAGTTTCAAAAACCATCCCAGGCAACAAACATATTCCTTAGTGTTCTTTATGAACACATGGGATGCATTTGCAATTGAACGCGAGTCAGAAAGTTTTTCCTTACTGAATGCCAATCTTATGATGTATGTGAAAACCTGTGGCTAAATACTTGAAAACACCTTTCTATACTGCACAGCGGGCAAATGGCTTATGTGAGGCCAAACACTAGGGGGGTGAATTTCCAGCCCATTGTGGCTATGATATTTAGCATGGCCAACCAGACACACTTTTTTTTTTTTTTTTCTGGTACCGGGGATTGAACGCAGGGGTGTTCTACATCCGTGCTACGCCCCCGGCCCTATTTTTTTATACTTTATTTTGAAACCAGGTCTCACGAAGTTGCGGAGGGCCTCACTAAGTAGAGAGAGAGAGAGAGAGAGAGAGAGAGACAGGGAGAGAGAGAGAAAGAGCGCGCGCTGAGGCTGGCCATGAACCCGGATCCTCCGGTCTCCGCCTCCCAAAGTACTGGGATTACAAGCATGCGCCACCACGCCCGGCCAGACACACTCTTAACCACCTGTCTCCTCACTTACGAAACAAAATCACTGCTGATCTCATGTCTGTAAATGAAGTCTCTGAAGGACAAAACTGCAGAAAACCTAGATACTAAAGAATTAGGAAATTCTTGCCAAACTGCCCGAAGATGATTGTTCTGAAGACGTAATTTTAGCATTTCTACTGGATCCCCCCTCCTTTTTTTTTTTTGTGGTACTGGGGACTGAACCCAGGGGTGTTCTACTACTGAGTCACAGCCCCCGCCCTTTTTATTTTTTAATGTGAGACAGGGTCTCGCTAAGTTGCCCAGGCTGGCCTCAAACTTGTGATCCTCCTGCTGCAGCCTCCCAAGTCACTGGGATTACACGTGTGTGCACCCGGCTACTGGATCCCTTTTTAATACCATGTGCATCTTTTGGGAGCTAGCAGAAATGTTAAGCCACATTGCCCTTGTGCCTTCTAATATACCACAGTGCCAGTTATACTTGTATTTTTGTTTGTTGCTTTGGGACTCAGCAAATCGTGTGATAAAGGACAAGGCCAAAGAGCTGATGAACACAGACTAGGAGGCTTCTGATGAAAAAGGAAGTCTTGTGCACTGAACTGTAATGAAGTGGACAGTACAGGGTAACTAGAGGTGGAGCCAGGGCCTCTCCACTACGAAGAGTGTCTACTGAGGCTGCAAATGCGCCCAGGAGTGGCACCATGCTGCAGGGATGGCCATCCCCACTTGGCTTCTCCTTGAAACACAACTGCAGCTGCATTCTGCATCACTGGAAACTGCAACATAATATTAAATCTGTTGGTCTATGTGTGGCTGTGTTTGTGTTTCTTGGGATCTGTATGACAGCGACATGTGCTCGGCACACTGGCCAGAAGGCCTGACAGCCACTGTGGCAGTGCTGAGTGACCTAAGTATCTGATCTAAAAACGGCTGCTCAAATGCCAGTGCCATTGAGTTGGTCTGAATCTCTGAGAGAACACTTAGAAGCTAAGGGAAGGGTGTTGGGGAAGAGCTCTCATAGAAACCAGATCAATAAGAAATGAAGGTGAGCCGCATCTTTAAGGCCACCTCCATCAGATGAGCTGTTGGACTAGACCAGGAGATGGCAAACTTTTTTGGTAAAGCACCAGATAGTAAATATTTTAGACTTTGCATGCCATATGTCTCTGTTGCAACTACTCAATTGTGCCCTAGATCACATGTAAAGGAATGGGTGGGGCTTTTCCAAGAAACCCTACAAAAGCACAAGGTGGGCCAAATGCCACAGTTTACAGATCCCCTCAAGTGGGCAGAGGAGAGACAGAGGCTGGGGAAGATGGCAGATGACCTAAATGGCCTGGTTTAGGAATCCACTCCCACGACCACAGCTTTCACATTTTGCCACCAGGATGGACAGGTTTGCTGACAAAGGCAATAACTACTAACAGCCCTGCTGCATGGCAGAGCGGGCATGACGTTGCCAGGCTCAAGACTCTACCCCTCAACAGCTCTGAGATCCGTACAGCTCGCCTTTTTTCCATGTCTATCATCCTCTAAATCAGAATGCCTCAGGAAAACGGTCACACTCGCCTCCCTCTCCTCCCGCTGCGGTGCGGGTGGCCACTATGGGGACCAGTCTGCCATCTGGCACTGACCAGCACTTTAGTTCCCTATTTCTCTGTTTCTGTAGCCTTGACATTCTCCTATACATAGTCACCCCAAACCTACTTTTTGAAGTCTTGGAGAACACTGAGGTGCCACTCATAGGAGCAAAGGCCCATCTTCACCAACACTGGGCCCTGGCTCTGGGCTCACAGGGAGTCGTGCATGCTGTGAGAGTTCCGTTGGGATGCGTGGCCTTCGGGCTGTGCACTCACATTCCTCTTTAAAGCTGTCCTGGGTGCAGCCCGAGGCCTGCCTGCTCCCTTTGTCTTGACATGTGACACAACAGGCTGTGAATCCTTGTCCTTGACAGGCAGGGCAGGACAAAACAAGCTGGCGGCACTGGGGAGTGGAGCAGAGTTTATACTGGTCCCACTGGACTCCACAGTATGAACATTCTAGGTTAGAAAGAAAAGTCCTTGTTATACACACACATGCATGCACACACATACAGACACGCACTTCCCCCGTTCCTAAATATAACTCTTAGTTCACCAGAATCTACTACATCCTGTTGGGCCTGGGAAGGTTTGTAAGTAGTATGTCTCCTGTCTTCTAACAAAGAAAATGCTGCTCCCTTGCTTTTTTGAGGGGTAGGGGAAGGGACTGTTTCCAGAAATTATCTTTCTGATTCTAGTATTCACTGACCCAGTTTTCTTTTTCCCATTCAGAAAAATACATTGCAATGCTTTTCTTTTTCATTAGCTATTCCTGAAGTTGGGCAACCACCCTTGTTGAATGGTCTTTTCCCTTAGATCATTCCCTTTCCCAGTGGGGACAATACACCTGAATACAGATGACCCCACATCTACATTCAACTTCTGCAGTGCAGACCCCTCTCCCCCAGGCCCGAGTCTCGCTGGCTACTGCCATGCACCTGGCCACCTGATTTCCTAGACAACACATTACCTTCTTTCTCAGCCTGTTTCTCCCTGCCATCCTGTCGCCACTGATAACACCAGTCTTCCTCAAATCTCCTCACCTTGCGTACCTAAGCTACCTCTGTTCTCCCCCCCGAACCCCCTTCACACTCACATGTAGGCACTGATCAAGTCCTGCCAGTATTTCCTCCACAAAGGCTCTCCAATCCATTCTTTCTACTTATTTATAATTTATACTACATCTACCTCCAAAATATATCTGAAGTAGTTTTTAATAAGAGAAAAATATAAGACCATTATGATGAATAAAAAGATCAAAATGAAGAGAAGATAAACCTGAACCTTACTCATGATCTGAGAGGTAATTCTACCTCAACCCCTATGCACAAGAATTCTAGAAACTGCAGCAGCCACTAAGGGTTGTCTTTCCATTTTGAACTGTGGCATCCAGGGCATGAGCCACCTTTCTGAAGGATTGTTTCTATGCTTCTTTTACTGACTGCCTGTGTCTGGTGCCACCCCTCAGTGTGGGCCCAACACTGCAGCCAAGCCAGGCTTCCTGTGCTCGCCACCGTAGTCACCTGCCTTTGGCCCTGGCCCTGGGGTTCAGCTCTCCCTCTGGAATATCCCACCCATCAAATGTGTGCACCACACGTATCCGCAGACCAGAGGTTCTTACTCTTACTTTGTGCCATGGATTTACTTTGCCTGGTGAAGACTATGGACCTTATCTTAAGAGAAATGATTTCAAATACACAGAATTACAAAAGAAACTAATTATACAAAAACACAATATATCAAAATATTTTCAAAAGCTGTGATATAATAAGACATTGTACTATTTATTAACACATTAAATAATAAGACTTAGTAGTGGGCCTAATAACTTTACATTGTGAAGCAGTGATGAATAGAAATGCTATTTTGAGATATCTACGGCAACAGTAACATGATATGAAAGTACTATGAATTCCACTCAAGACCTAGTCCCAGGTATATCTAATACAACTGGTTTGTTGCCTACATTCATAATGGAAAGTAATGCTTCATTACTGAAAATAAAGTTTTGATTATTTTCTCATCTAAATTCACAGAACCCCTGAATTCTACATACTGGTTTCAGGTTAAGACCCCGATATAGCCTGTTGGTCCAGCTCTTTGCAGGCAAGTGGGCATGTGAGGTTACAAGCATCTTAAAGGACCTGCCCCTCTAGTATACCATATGGCCAGAACCCCACCACACACCGTCTGGCCCAGGGATCTGTCTACTGCTGTGACTCCAACTACAGGGAGAATGGTGGCACAATGAAATTCTTTCCTGTTTTTCTTCAGGTAGTTAGTACTGTCCTGCTTTCCCTGTGTCACATTTCTGGAAAGGTGAACGGGTAATGTGCCTTATCTTGGTATGGGCTCTGGACCTGTGCTGACCTACCTGATACCACGTCACTGTTGTAGGACAGGGCATAGCGCTCATCAAAAACAAACAGCTTCCCTTTGTAAAAACCATCAGGAAATTCTTCCAGGTACTTGTGGATACCGCCCTTGAGCTGGAACACTTCCTTACACACTCCCTGGGTGTGGAAAAACAACAGAAAATCTGAAGAAACAAGTAGAGACCTAGAAGAAGAAGCTCCACAGCCAGCAGCAAGAGCCCAGGTAGAGAATCTCAGCTTCTGCTATCAGCCAGGGGCTCCTGGCTCCCCCTGCAGGACACAGAGGACCAAGAGGTCAAGGAACCAACTGGCCAGCCCTCGCCTACTTGGCGGACGGGTGATGACAGCAGTCAGTGCCTTCACCCTCTAGAATCCTGGGAAGCCCAACTATTTTTGCTACCCCCTAAATATAGGAAGACATCTGTTGGGGCATGTGATGTTACCGAATTTGCTCTTCTCAGGATCAAGCAAAAGGATTAGGAAAGGGGAGACGTTACACTAAGCTTTCTCTGTTGTACTTGATGAGTCTCTAAGACTGCTAAGTGCTTTTCACATCTTGAGATTTAAGGACCTCAGATCTTGTACTTAGAAACTCTATGCTGGAACCATACAAGGAAAAATAAATCCTTTGGCTGGCTGAGGGTAGGAGGGAAGGGGAGGGGTGGGCTATTGGTGGAGCCTTCTTCACCTCTGTGCTTGCAATACCTCCAGGGTGGTGCCTCACCTTGGCTTTGAGGTAGGCTGAACCGCGCTCACAACGGATGCCCCCAGTGCAGTACATCAGTACTCTCTTCTCTCTGAAAAGTTCTAGATTTTTGTCCACATAGCTAGGGAAATAACTGAATTTCCTGATGTCTGGGGCTAAGCAGCCCTGGAATCGTCCCTACAACATAAAAACAGCAGAAGAAAAATTATCAGAAAAACATACCTGGTAGGAACAAAGATACTCTCTGTGTTAAACAATTCCCCTCCTTGGCAAAGACCGTTTGCCAGTTGCTGTTCTCATCCCACACTCTTGACTTTTTAACTTCAAGATCTGGAACTAGAAATAAAGTCTACACCCACAGTCTGGTGGGCTGAGGGTCACCTTCCTACAGAGTCCTCAGGGGAACGGGAGAGGCTATCCAAAGTCAACTTTACAGATCACTGACATGTTAAAGGTAGGCTCATGGGAGTAAAAAAGTATATTATTATGCACCAAGATGTCTTTAATTCACATTTTCCTAGACTTTCTCACCAGATCTGAGTTCAAGGGCTTAGGTTTTCTCTGCAGCTGCTAGTAATGGAAGGAGATTCCTGCGGCCACAGGTTCCACTTGGGAAAGATGCCATGCTGTGGGAAGGGGAGACCTGCCAATTCATTGAACTCACTTCTACTTTTTACTTACTATTTTGCTTTCATAGAAGTTCCTGCAATCCAGTAGGATAGTATCACTTTGTTCTTGATTTGCCTGAGATAAAAACTTTTCTACTTCTTTATGAAATTCACCAGGGGATAAATGGATTCCTAAAACCAAACCAAAAACAATATGTTAAAACAAAACCTGATCACAATTGGCCTAACCTGAATTTTGTGTTGGTTTTGTTTCTTTCCACCCAAACTTCCTATTCTCATAATTCAAGTGTCTCCAAATAATAGTATTTGATGATGATGATAATGATAAGATAATAGTAATTCCAGATATCCTTTATCTCCCTCCTCCTAAAATGAGGGCTACAGAGACCTAGTAGTTTAGAAATAATTGAAAGAATTTTTTATCCTCAGACTTGGCCTACCCAAGTGATAAAACCTGGCTATCTGGGGTCTACTTGGGTTTTCGGGACTATTATATGGTTACTAGGGGGTCAGGAAATGTCCACTGTCCTACTGTCACTGTATGTGAAGGAGCTTCAGCATGTATGTTCTAGACTACAGGCTTCAGATTGTTTTATAGCAAGGTTGAGCCCAAGTTCAATGCTAAGAACCTTGGCTTAAAACAGGCTACTGAAAGCATAAAGTTGTAGAATAAAGCTGGAATATTTATTTTTTAAATGCAAAAGGATAAAAAGAATGTGAGTTTGTATGCACGAGAAGAAAAGGTCTAGGAGAGGATTACAACAGAAATGACGTGAGAAAGAAAGGCTAGAGAGAAATGGATAGAAAAGCTAGAAGATGGGAGAGAAAGGAGATGAAGACAGGTATTAAAACACAAGGGGACTACAAGAGAGATCCTCAGGCCAGTGGAGCCCTTTGCCTCTCGACTCTTCAGGACAGAAATATTCTGGTATCCTTGGAGATCCATACATCTCAGCAGATTGTGAGGAACTTCTGGGGAATCTGGCATTGTGGGATTGTCACATCCCATGGGGTGGGCTCTGGTGACTCAGTCACCACCACTCATGATAGAGCTTTACAACATCAAAGAAGCCCCACTCCTCCCAGAGATGAACCCCAGCAACCACCCGACAATGCTCCGGACCCTGAAGAGACTAGAGATCCAGAGCACAGCCGAGGAGCCTGGGTTTCTACCTCTCCAAACTAGGATTATAGGGAGAATGCAGCCAGCCCAGAAGCTACTCAAGTCAATGCCACACAATTACATGGATATCAAAACAGTGGATTAAAAAAGGAGGTTCAAAAATGTGATGAGAAGCATGGAAACCTGCTAAGACTTCTACCTGCAGGGATCTACAGGGAACCAAAGCTATTCCCTGCTGCTGCAGTGACCTGGACAGATATGTTTAAGAGGTATCTTTGAACAACCTGGCTCAAACTAAAGCAGCACAGCACTGCCCGGGTCCCACTCTCCCCTGAGCTCCTGCGCAGCATCCCGTGGTATCAAGAAGGGCTGCTCTTGTCACACTGCCTCCTGCTAGGACGGGACTCCAGGCAGATACAGCCTGTCTGGTTCTTATCTCCACAAGCGTGAGCCTTTCCCCCAGGTGCTTGGATCTTACTCTCATTTTCCTCTGGCTTAACTTAGTCTTCTTTGAAATATTGACATATTAAAAATGAACACCTTAGAGTCAAACAGTCCTTTGTACTTCCTGATGAAAAAAGACAGTATTATCTATGAAGCAGTCTTGGGAGGTGAGAGAAAAGAAAGAAAAAATAATCAAACCTGAATCTGATCAAGTCTCTGGTCCTGAGCTGCCTAACCTGGTAGCCTCTAACCACCTGTGACTGACAAGTGCTGGAAATGTGGTTTGAGATGTGCTGTAAGGGTGACATACATACTGGATTTCAAGGACTTAGTATTTTTTAAAAAATCTATCCCACGAATAATTTTTATATCGAATTCAAGTTGAAATGATAATACTTTGGACACAGTACATTAAGTAAAGCCTATTAATTTCACCTATTTCTTTTTGCTTATTACATGTGGCTATTACAAAATGAACAATTATATTATGTAGCTCACATATTTCTTTTAGACAGTACTAACTCTAAATCTAACTACCAAGTTATAAAAATGAAGGGAACAGAGGACTAACCCATGGGGATGCAATTAGCAATATCCAGATTATGAGAAACTCCACAAGCCAAATAACCTAGTTCCTCCAAACTGTGAGGGGGAAAAAGATGGAGGTGAATTTATAGGTTTAAAGACACTTAAGGAGACATATTGATGAATCACAATGAATGGGTCTTATTAGAAAATTATGATACAACTGAGAATTGACTAACTAGATATTTGATAATATTAAATGTGTGCTCTACTCTAGTGATGAACTATTTACAAGTAATAATTACACACTTCCCAAACTGCTGCCTTTGGAAAGAGAAAACAACTTCTTGGGCAAACCATAACCAAGAAGAATGAGCTAGGGATATTCTAAGGGGCATGTCGCTGCAAGCACCAGAGAGAAACCAATTTAAGCACTGGATGGACCCAAGTGTTAGCCACCCCACAGTTATATTAGAGAGAATTCACCACTACTCTTGCTGATCAGTGTTTAACTTTCTTATTGGTCTCTCTGTTAAATTTTGTCCTTCTGACAAAAAGCATAACCCTTCTTCTAAAAATAAGCATACCAGGCTTCTTGTAGGAGATCTTATTGGGGCTGATCCCCATGGGCACGATTTCTTCAAATACACCAACACGCAATTCTGGAAAACAGTGAGCTCCTCCTTTGCTGGTCTAGCCAATGAGAAACAAAACAGAATAGTCTTCTGTCCCATCACCAGGTATAAGACAAGTGCCAAAGATAAGAATTATGGTCTGCTTTACAATAACGTGATAGTTGAAGTCTTAAGAAATCTTAAATTAGAAAAACAATTATGAAACCTCAATGGAAATAGAGCCCAGAATGCTCCAAATAATTCAACATATTAATAAATATTTACTGTGTATCTCCCACATGCAAGAAAGTTGTTTCTATGGTGATGGGCACTTAACTCTAAAACTGAAGTGCCAGTAATTCTGATGTGTGACAACATCCCAGCTGTTGTTCTGGAGCACTGACCTTTCCTTCCTTACTACCCCGGCCTGGATGCTACCAAGGCATTGCCCACCACCTTATCACTTACTGTGATAAAGCGCAGAGGCACTCAAACAGCTACACTCCCCCCTGTGGTGTGAAGTGTTAATCTTTTAATTCCAGGTTTACTAACAACACAGTAAATCACAGTGACCTGCTGAAACAGTGAGGTGGTACCTTCAGTGAACAAACATCCAAATTTTAGTCACAGATTGTGTAACTGTAACATCCTTACTGTGTAAGAAAGGAAACTGAGGCTAGAGGGGGCACCAACGGACCCAAGATCACAAGGTGCCTGGATGGAAGAATGGCGGTGGGCACTCTCCTCTTACTGCAGTGTCTTACGACTTAAAGGGAAAGGGCGTTTCACTGGCACTACTTATTTCTCTACATTGACCTCCTCTTCAATAACCTGCACCAAGACAGAAGTAGACAGCTCTAGATCCATTTTATTTTCAATTTCTCTTACCTTAAAATCATCCTTACACAGATAATCCTTAAATAATGGGCAAGAAAGCATGACCTCCACGTAGAGTCTGGTGGCCAATTTGCTTCCACCAACTGTCCCATTGATTCCTTCTGTTGCAATTCGAACCTGAGAAACAAGATGGTGAGAAACAGGAAACAAAGTGTATTCTTAGTTATCTTTCCAGGGTAGAACAAAAGGCTCATGTGTATCAATCAATGAGTTTAACAGGAAAAGCAGAGATGCTGTTGTGGGCACCAAAGTATTACCAGACAGACACCCTGTTCTGTAAAACTGCATGGCCTGAAGTTCAGAGGAGGTATTCAGTTCATGTGTGCGGAACAAGGAAATGTGAATAAAACTTCTGGGAAGCCCATTTGCTACAGAGCTCTCATCCTCCAATGGCCAAAGAAGTGAATTCTGAGCCTAACCTAGACCCAGAGGTATAATGGAACCCTTCACAGAGGTCAGCAGATCAAGATTCAGCTCTGCCACTTAGTTGCCATGTAGCTCTGAGACAGGTAACTGATTTCTCTGAACTTCTTCATGTTGATAAAAGGGGATAAAAGAACATTAAAAAAAAAGGATTTTCTTTGGTGGTGCACACTTGTAATCCAAGTACTTGGGAAGCTGAAACAAGAGGATCGCAGGTTTGCAGTCAGCCTCAGCGACTTAGTGAGGTGCTCCTCAACTTAGTGAGACCCTGTTTCCAAAAAAATAAAATAGGACTTGGAGATGTAGCTGAGAGGCAGAATATTCCTGGGCTCAATCCCCAGTGCCACAAAAACAAACAAAAAACACTTTAGATGAGTTTGAAGATAGGTCTTTAAAAGGAACCACCTCTAGAGAAAAGTGCAGCACTTCGTAGTATGATGGTATCTCTGGAAAAAGAGGTGATTTAATTCAAGGTTCTACACTGATTGCTAATACTATTCATATATCAATGCAATGGCTGCCTGTTTTCAGGGTTCAGAGAAGATACGTGAGTTGTTACCCGCTTGATCCAATTCTTTAGGGCATGGATACTGAGTGGGATTCATCTCACAAACCAAGGCCAACTCACTTGTGGTGGCCATCCAGCGTTCCATTATGAAGATTCCAGATGCTATCCAGACTCTTGAGAAACGATGCTGCAGTCTAGTGCAGCCTGCTCTGGGCCCATGTTTTCGTTTGGATATAGACTGTTCCCCAAAGGCTCAGGTGTTGAAGGCTTGGTCCCCAATGCAGCAGTGTTCAGAGGGGCTTTGGGGGAGGTGACTGGATCAGGAGGGCTTTGGCCTCATCAATGGACTCATCCACTGAGTTCATAACTGAATGGATTACTGGGGGTGATGGAAACTGTAGGCGGCAGGGTCTCATTAGAGGAAGCCGATCACTGGGGGTGTACCCTAAAGGAGTGCATCTTATCCCCTGCCCCCTTCCTGGCTGCTACAAAGTGAGCCGCTTTCCTTCTCTGTGCCCTTCTGCCATGATGTTCAGAAGCCTCACCTCAGGCCCAAGCAATAGAGCAGGTGATCATGAACTAAAATCTCTGAAACCATAAACCAAAATGAACATCTCCTTTAAGTTGTTTTTCTCAGGTATTTGTCATAGCAACAAAAAGCTGACTAACACAGAACAGGAGACAGAAACAAAAATTTTGGATGCCATCTCTGCTGCACAGGCTACCTTACCCATTACCAACTTACAGGGAACTACACAGAAAAATAGAGCTGAACCAGTATAAGGCTAGGAAACGCATTCCAAAACGGTTTGACTGAGGCAGGTATGATGAAGTCACTTCTATGTGACTGTCTTTGGGTAGGCCAGCAGATTCTTTCCTATTTTATTTTAATCTCAGAACTCAAATAAATGGCAAACACATCTAACATTTTCCACATAACTAGAGCAGATAAATCGCTAAACTCATACACTAGCCTTTCAATCTCTAGGTCAACAAAAAACCTTTAAAGAAGCTCTTTGCTGGGCATGGTGGTGTACACCTATAATCCCAGAATTTGGGAGGCTGAGACAGGAGGACTGCAGGTTCATGGCCAGCCTCAGCAACTTACTGAGACTTTCAGCAACTTAGTGAAACCCTGTTTCAAAATAAAAATAAGGCTGGGGGTGTGGCTCAGAGGTAGAATGCCCCTGGGTTCAATCCTCAGTACTACAAAAAAAGAAAAAAAGAAGCTCCTTAGTGAGGTAGGCTTTATCCCCTAGATACTGTGACAAGCAACAGTTAGCATTTATTGAGCACCTGCTACAAGACAGGACCTTTATGTTATAGGCTGGGAAAGGTAGATGTTGCAATCCCTATTTCACAGAAAAGGAAACAGAGGCTCAGAAAAATCAAGTAACTTGCCCACGGGCAAAGGGTTGGTGGGAGGGAGAACTGGGATTCAAAATGAGATCTTATTGGCTCCAACTCTTGTAATTTGTCCTTTGCAAAGTTTCCAATGTATCCCCTCAAATTTCTTAAGGCCATAATGATGTACACAAGGATAGAAGTTTCTTTTCTTAATTCTAAAACTTTCGGGTTCTCTTTCCCTACCTAAGCACCAATATTCTCCCAAATCTAGCAGCACAAGACTATCTCACTAAACTGGGCATGTATGTTTGAAGCCTAGGAATTTGGACCTGAGATCCAGAAAGATGCTGCCACCTTGTGTAGAGGATCCCTCACTGCTAGGTACCATTAGGCTGGTCTCAGAATAAAAATCTGCCTCTAAACCAAGAGATTGATTTCATATATTGTACATTCTGTGAGTACCCATCTTTCAGGATGTGGAAGTTCTCTGAATATAGATGGCATTATGTATTCATTCCATAAACATTTACTAATTATTTTTTACTATATACCAGAAATTGTGCTAGGGATTAGGAATATTGTAGTTGAAAAAATACAGTCCTTCCCCTCTTGGAGCTCAGAGACTGAGGGAGGTTGTAGATATTAGGAGTTCTAAACAGACAAGTGCTAGGAAATTAACTACAAGATACCATGAGAGAGAATACTGATGAAAATGAATTTAGATTGAAGGTCCAGGAAAGGTCTCTTTGAGGAAGTGTCATGAAAACTGAGAAGTGAACCTCAAATAAAAATTAGACTGGAGGAATAGAGTAGGTGTGGAAGAGTTCATTGAAGAAAGTTTGCCTGCAAAAAGGCCCAAAGACAGAAAAAAAAAAAAACTTGGTGGTTTCAAGACACTATAAGACCATGTTGCTGGAGTGTAGAGTGAAGAGTGGCATCAGATGAGCGGGAAAGGTAGGAAGTGCCCAGCGATACAGGAATCTCAGGCACGTGAAGCACATAGGGTTTTTCCCACCTGTATTGGGCATGCCACTAAAACATACTGAGGAGGAAGTGATACGATTTTATTTACCTTCTAAAACCACTCTTGTGTGAAGAATGTATTAAATGAAGGATGGGATTGAAGACTAGAGACTAGTTTGGAAGCTACTGCACAGCCTAGGTAAGAGAGGGCGGTGGCTTAGTTTAAACTGGTAGAAGTGGAAGAGAGAAATGAACGGAATCAAGGGATATTTTAGAGATAGAAATGCTTGGACTTGCCGATGGACTGAACGAGGTAAATGAAATTGTTATTTATTAGAAAACATGGGTGTGGATAATAGCACTGACTGATCAATTTATTACCTCAGGAAATGAAAACTTGGGAAAGATAAGGTGCTAAGATAGAGCGTCATAACCAGAGGGAATCTCAGAGGGAACCTGGTTCACTTCCTTTTGATTTAAATTTTGAAAATTATATACTATACACAGACATATACATGTATGTACATATGTAATCATAGAGAACTTTTTAGAAAAATAAAACAAAAACCATCCATCCTATCATGCAGAGATGATCATTATTAACATTTTGGTAGATACTACCTCTCATCTTTATACACATACTCATGGTTTTGTTATGAACATGCATTCACTCCTTTATTGGACATTCTCCAAATATTTGCAGTGTCTACTATATGCTAAGCCCTGTTCTAACACTGAGAATACATCAATTAAAACAAAGTTCCTGGCCTTGTGAAGCTTATATTCTGTAAGGGAGACAGATTATATTTTCAGGCATAAAGTTCTTTAAATAGCAAAAGAGATAGAGTGTGATAAGGACTACTTCAGATTATAGTTCTGAGGAGACAACATTGGAGCAGAAATCTGAGAGGAAGCACAAGCTGTGTGTGTGGGAAATGTAGAGCATTCTAGAGAGAAAGGAAGCAGCAAGTGTCAATACCCTAAGATGATAAAAAACCCTGGCATGTTCTGGAAAAATTAAGAAGCAACATGGAACCGCATCTATTTGTATAGTCCATAAAAGGCTTTTCGAGTTCATATATTATGAACATTCCCTATCCCAGGGATCAGCAAATTACCCTTGTTTTTGCATGTAGTTTTATCAGAACACAGTTATATCCACTCTTAACATATTGTTTATGGCTGCTTTCAAGCTACAGTGTTGAGTAGTTTTATACAAAGCTTAAAATATTTACTATCTTTAGAAAAAGTTTGCTATGCCATTAAATATTCTTGTCAATTACCATGTTAATAGCTATTTAATACTCTACTAAAATGCCCAGCAGGTTTCCCTAACTTCTAAGAACCCAAGAGTGAACCCTTTTTAAAATGAGCCCAGGCTTTGCAATCCAATGTCAGGAGGCAAGGTGAACCCAGTGCAAGGGTGTGTGGAGAAGGGGTTACCTTGCCCGTGAGGTGCAGGCACTGACATAGAGCTGTCTGCCAGGCACAGATCCAATGGGGATCCTCTAGGTCACGGTAGCAGTAATAAAGCAGCACCTCCCCTTCCTCACTGCCCTGGCCACTACAAAAAGAAAATCAGAAGGAAAGAGCATTTTGAGTCACTGGTGTAAGGAGGCCACAATTGATAAAGTAAACCTACCTGGGCAGTATTGGGGTAGGTGAAGATGGAGCAACACCTACCTTGTACTTACTGCTGTTCTCCTGAAATGAGAAGCAATTCCTCCTTTGTTTATTTGCTCTACAGAAGATAGTATTTGCACTGAACTTTTTACTTTACAAAAACTGAGTTTACTTTACTCTCTTCATTTAATGGTCATATCCAAGAGACAGGTATTAATAACTCAATTTTATAGGAAAGGTAGAAATTTGAGTCCACTCTGGCTTATCTTCTATTACAAGGCCACATTTGTTCTGAATCTCTCACCATTTGATAAAATTTCACTTCCATTTTTCACATAATCCTCTTATCTATGAGACAGGTTATTATCCCCCAGAGCAAACTTTTAGACATCATGTTAGGAATAAACCACTAAAAAAGTTCAACCACATTCACCACACTCTAAGACACTAGAGGAAATTATAAAGCAGTTTGAAAGGCTCCATTTAAAAAAAAAAGTTAAATCAAAGAAAGTTTAGGTGGTGAAAAATTCACTATGTGAAACCCTATACTCCCCAATAAATCCTGATGATTCATTTGTCTGAGTCTTTACACCTGAACTCATATGATTTAATTTATAGGAGCCCCCCAACTTTTTTGTTTTGTTTTGTTTTTTGGTTAGTTTTAATCTATTCCATTTATTTAGTAAAAATTTTTTAATTGCCAGATACAGTGGTGCATGCCTGTAATCCCAGCTACTTGGGAGAATGAGGCAGGAGGATTGCAAATTTGAGGCCAGCCTGGGCAATTTAATGAGACCCTGTCTCAAAATAAAATTTAAAAAGGTCTAGGGATGTAGTTTAGTGGTGGAGTGCAGGCCTAGCATATGTGAGGTGCTGGATTCAATCTCCAGTATCACAAAAAAATTAAATGAAGGCATAATTTACAAGTAAAATACACAGGTAACACAGGTCCTAGGTGTATAGTTTGATCAGTTTTAACACATGGGTATACTTGTGTAATTCATATCCATATCAAAACAGAACATTTCCAACGCCTCAAAATACCCTCTCCTGTATGTTCCCAAATCCTCCACCATAAGCAACCTTTCTATCATCATAAATTTCTATCCCCCTCAAGTACCTGGAATCAGAAAGCAGGTGCTCTTTTGTCTGGCTTTTGTCCCTCAGCCTGAGAAGTGTGCAATTCACTCATACCTATTCCTGCATATCAGCAGTCCATAGCTTTTTCCTGTGTAGTACTTTTATGACTGCACCAGTTTATTCATTCTCCTGCTGATGGACATTTGTAGTTGTTTTGAGTTTTTTGTTATGCCATGAATAATCTTGTTCAAGGATGTTGCAGACATGCTTTTATTTCTGTTGGCAATATACCCAGGAGTGGGTCACAGGGAAGATGTTTAAAAAGGTCCCGCTGAACACTTTTCCAGAGTGGTTGTATCATTTCACATTCATACCAGCAACAACAAGGTGTTCCAGCTGATTCACACTCCCATCCACATTTGCCAAATGTGGTCTTTTTTGTTTTAGCCATTTTAGTGGGTGGGTTATAGTATCTCATTGTGGCTGGAAGAATATTTTTAAATCAAACCAAAATACAGAATGAAAATCTTACCTTAATAGCTCATCAGGGCTAAAGCAGCTTACGTCAGGGAGCCAAGCAGACACTTCCTGGCTATGAGTGGGGTACTCTTTTATAGGCTTCTTTGTGTCTGCAGATGTAAGACTCTTTGACATGCTCAATGTCACAGCCAGCTGCTTTAAAATAGAAGCAGTCTGGTGATAAAGTTCATCAGTATGCTGTGTTGCCACATGCCTATGGATGCTGGTCTGGTCCGTGAATAGCTGCTGACAGCATTTCCACCATTTTTCTTTACATTCAAAAGGAGGTGCTGGAACTTGTTTGGTTTTGACGAAAAGGGCGAAGGCCTGCAATTACATTTCAAACACTATCACTGTTAAATAATCTTAGATTTATGGATAATGGAAGTTTTAATGAAATTCTTTATTTTTTCACAGGGTTTTCTAGTTTAATATCTTACTATTCCATGGAGAATTCCCTGAGAGAGTAACAGTTCTCTTATTAGAAGCTTTAGAAGAGATTATTAGAGAACTAAACCAGGGGCTTTATATATGTGTAGGTTAAATAGGTCCTGAACAATAATTTTATTCTCAGGATGCATAATTCAAATCACACTAGAATGTGTGTGTGTGTGTGTGTATGTATGTGTGTGTGTGTGTGTGTGTGTGTGTGTGTGTGAGAGAGAGAGAGAGAGAGAGAGAGAGAGAGAGAGATTGGCTCTTCATTATATTCAACAGCCCATATACTAAAATTAGAATAATAAGAAATGGCATCTCATCCTGCTTCCCACAGCTAAGCCCTCTCCCAACTTTTCCTGTGCTCTTCCTCCGCATGTGTCTGACAGGTGGACAGACGTGGACACCTTGCTGTTTACATCTTCTGGTTCTTGCCCATGCTGTTCACTGTAGGTAGGACATACAACTCTAGCCTCCACTTCTACAGATTTGCTTTTAAACTTTCAGTGTCTATCTTAAGAGGACATATCTGACATGAAACATTCTATGGTCTTCCTACTTAATGCTCTTTCTCCATCTTCTGAATATAAAAATTACTTTTCTTGTATTCAATACAATAAATATTCAGTATAGTAACTTTATAATAACTATTAATTACTTTATAATAACTTTATTAATTACTTTATTATTTAATTATATTATATTATTTATATATAATAATTATGTTTATTTTTTCAATTAATTGTAAATACTGGCTCTGCTATTTACTGTTTGCTTCTTTAAGAATCAACACAAATCTTATGAGGTTATTCAACCTTTAGGTGCTGAGTTTTCATCTAGAAAAAGTGAGCCATAGGAATTATATAAATGGTAAACAACATAATTAGATCTATGTCCTTGCTCAGTACAGAATGCAGACGATGGCATTCCTTTGCAGCATGTTCCATCATCCTGTTTTCAGCCTTTTTTAAAAAATACTTTTATTGGCCGGGCGTGGTGGCGCACGCTTGTAATCCCAGTACTTTGGGAGGCGGAGACCGGAGGATCTGGGTTTGTGGCCAGTCTCAGCTCTCTCTCTCTCTCTCTCTGTCTCTGTCTCTCTCTCTCTCTACCTAGTGAGGCCCTCCAAAACTTCATGAGACCCGGTTTCAAAATAAACTATAAAAAAATAGGGCCAGGGGTGTAGCACGGAGGTAGAATGCCCCTGGGTTCAATCCCCGGTACCGCAAAAAAAAAATAAATAAATAAAATAAAAATAAAAATACTTTTATTGGTGCATTATAGTCTTACATCATAATGCAGTTCAGAGTGATAGTGATACATGCACATAGCACTTGGTGAGCTTTCCCCCGGCTCCTTCCCCATTCCCTCCCTTCCCCAGACAGGGTATTGAGATTGACATTGGTATTCTTATATATGCACATAATATCAATGGAAGTGATTCCTTCATTGATCCTCCCTCTCACCCACCCTTCTCCTAGACCACCTCCCTGGCTCCACTGGAGTTCCTCCTCCATTATCTGAAGTCCCTCTGGTATCTCGATTACTCCTTAGCTTCCACATATGAGAGAAAACATATGACCCTTCACTTTCTGTGACTGGCTAACCTCACTTAATACAATGTTCTCTAGGTACATACATTTTCCCGCAAATGACATTATTTTGTTCTTCTTTATTGCTGAATAGAATTCCATTGTGTATATATCCCATAATTTTATAATCCATTCATCTGTTGATGGACACCTAGGTTGGTTCCGTAATTTGGCTATTGTGAATTGTGCTGCTAGAAACATGGATATGAATATAGTACTATAATATTCTGATATCAATTCCTTTAGAAAGATACCCAGAGTGGTATAGCTGGATCATATGATGGATCCATTCCCAATTTTCTGAGGAATCTCCACACTGATCTCCATAGCCAGCCTAATCTTTAACTAGTTTTCTCTTACAATTATCTTAGTTCAATTGTACTATTTACTGTTCCATTAATATGATCACACATTTCTTTATAGTTTTTCCTATACTAAAGTATAAGTGTCTGGAACATTCTTCCTCCTTTGTAAGCCACCAACATCTTATCTACAGGAAAAGATGTCAATTCTTTAAAGTATGTATTAAATGCAATTATAGCCAAAATGGACAAGGATCTTTCAGGAACTTCACAAGATTGTTCTAAAATAATAAAGAACTCTTATTGCCCATTGAAATCCAGTTTCCTTTCTTCCTGGGCAGCTATTGTTTTCTGTCATTTGGCTTGGCTGTACAACTAAGTTTTTTCAATGGGATGTTAAATGGAAGTGACCTGTGACAACTCTAGTTCTGGTCCATAAAATCTTCTCATGTGTGCCACTTCACACTCTCTTCCTCTTCAGATTTACTGGAATAGAAACCCTGGAAGCTATATGTTGAGGATTGCAGAGGTAACACTGGCCTGGGTCACTGAAAACCTTCATGTTGATGAGAATCCACCCCACTCATCCCTCAAGCCCAAACTCCCTTTAATGTGTTGACTCCGCTATACAGATTTGGGTCTAATTGTTACTGCAGCCTAGACCACCATAATTAATAAATGAAGACATTCTACAAGAGGCAATAAGGAAAAACTTTTTTTTTGTTTTTTTAATGTGCTTTTATTGGTACATTATAGTCTTACATCACAATGGAAATCAAATTGATATTAACATACATGCACGCAGCACTTGGTGCCCCCTGCCCTCCCCCAACACAAAGTACTAAGACTGACATTGGTATATTCTCATATGTAAATTTGGTCGATGGTAGAAATTCCATTAATGAACTTGATTCTTCCCCTTCCCCTTCCCTTAGTTCAGTTCCCTGTCTTCACTGAGGCTTCTCCAAAGTTGTCTGGAGGCCCTTTTGTATCCTCATTGCTCCCTAGCTTGCACATATTAGAGAAGACATGTGACCCTTCTCTTTCTGTGATTGGCTGATCTCACTTAACATTATGTTCTCCAGGTCCTTCCATTTTCTTGTAAATGATGTTATTTTGTTCTTTTTTATTGCTGAGTAGAATTCCATTGTGTGTATTTCCCATAATTTTGTAATCCATTCGTCTGTTGATGGACATCTAGGTTGGTTCCATAATTTGGCCACTGTGAACTGTGCTGCTATAAACATAGGTATGCATATATTACTGTTGTTTTCTGGTTTCAATCCCTTTGGTATGATACCCAATACTGGTATAGCCGGGTCACATGGTGGATCCATTCCCATTTTTCTGAGGAATCTCCACTCTGTTCTCCATAGCGGCTGGATTAGTTTGCATTCCCACCAACAGTGTAGAAGTATCCCAATTTCCCCACATCCTCGCCAACATTTGTTGTTGTTTGACTTCTTAATGATTGCCATTCTGGTATCTTAGAGTAGTTTTGATTTGCATCTCCCTGATTGCTAATGATGTTGAAGATTTTTTCATGTATCTATTGGCCATTTGTAACTCTTCTTTCGTGAAGTGTCTATTCATTTCAGTTGCCCACTTCTTGATTGGATTGTTTTTTTTAGTGTAGAGTCTTTTGAGTTCTTTGTATATCCTAGATATTAGACCTCTGTTGGAGAGAGAGCTTGCAAAGATCTTCTCCCATTCCGTAGGCTTTCTCTTTAGGTTCTTGGTGGTTTCCTTTGATGAGCAGAAGCTTTGTAGTTTAATGCTATCCCACTTATTAATTCTTGTTTTAATTTCCTGTGCTTTGGAGGTCTTGTTGAGGAAGTTTCTACCTATGCCTATATGTTGGAGTGTTGGACCTATGCCCTCTTCTAGTAATTTCACAGTCTCTGGTCTAACTTCCAGGTCTTTGATCCATCTCGAATTGACTCTTGTGCAGGGTGAGAGGTGAGATTTTGTTCCATTTTTCTACAGGTAGATAACCAGTTTTACAAACACCACCATTTGTTGAAAAGACTGTCTTTTCTCCAGTGTATGTGTTTGGCATATTTGTCAAAAATTAATTGGCTATAAGTTTGTGGATTTGTTTCTGTATCTTCTATTCTGTTCCACTGGTCTATGTGTCTGTCTTTGTGCCAATACCATGCTGATTTTATTACTATAGCTCTGTAGTATAATTTGAAGTCAGGGATTGTGATGCCTCCTGCATGGTTCTTATTGCTGAGCATTGCTTTAGCTATTCTGGGTCTTTTGTTTCTCCATATGAAATTAATGACTGATTTTTCTAGATCTGTGAAGAATGAAGTTGGCATTTTGATAGGGATTGCATTGACTCTGTAGATCATTTTTGGCAACACGGCCATTTTGATAATGTTCATTCTGCCTATCCAAGAGCAGGGGAGATCTTTCCATCTTCTAAGATCTTCTTCAATTTCTTTCTTCAGTGTTCTATAGTTTTCATTGTAGAGGTCTTTTACCTCTTTGGTTAAGTTTATTCCTAGGTATTTGATTGATTTTGAAGTTATTGCGAATGGAATTGTTTTCTGCATTTCTTTCTCAGTGAATTCATGGTTGGCATATATGAAAGCTACTGACTTTCTTAGGTTGATCTTGTATCCTGCCACTTTGCTGAATTTGTTAATCAGCTCTAGTAGACTTTTGGTTGAGTTCTTTGGGTCTTCTAGACATAGGATCATGTCATCTGCGAATAAAGATTATTTTAATTCTTCTTTTCCTATTTGAATTCCTTTGATATCCTTCTACTGTCTTAATTGCTTTGGCAAGGGTTTCGAGGACTATATTGAAAAGGAGTGGTGATAGTGGGCATCCTTGTCTTGTTCCTGATTTTAAGAGGAATTCCAGTAATTTTTCTCCATTCAATATGATGTTGGCTTTGGGTTTTTCATATATTGACTTAATGATGTTGAGGTATGTTCCTTCTATTCCGATTTTCTGTAGAGTTCTTAACATGTATGTGTGTTGAATTTTGTCAAATGCTTTTTCCGCATCTAGTGAAATGATCATGTGATTCGTTTTTAGCTCGATTTATGTGGTGAATAAGATGTACTGTTTTGCGTATATTGAACCAGCCTTGTTTTCCTAGGATGAAACCAACTTGGTCTTGGTGTACAATTTTCTCAATGTTGTTTTGAATGTGCATGGCTAGTATTTTATTTAGAATTTTTGCATCTATGTTCATTAATGATATTGGTCTGTAATTCTCTTTTCTTGAGGTATCTTTATTTGGCTTTGGTATTAATGTGATGTTGGCCTCATAAAAGGAATTTGGAAGAATTCCATCTCTTTCAATTTCACGGAATAGTTTGTGATGTATTGGTTTTAGTTCTTCTGTAAAGGTTTTGTAAAATTCGGCTGGACTTTTCTTTGATGGCAGACTTTTTATTGCTATTTCTATCTCTGTGCTTGCTATTGGTTGATTCAGGTTTTCTATATCCTCTTGGTTCAATTTAGGTGGGTTGTATGTGTCTAGAAATCTGTCAATTTCTTCCATACTTTCCATTTTGTTGGAATATAAGTTTTCAAAATAGTTTCTTATGATCCTCTGGATTTCTCCACTATCTGTGGTGATGTCCCCTTTTTCAT
>PVJS01015430.1:0-38915 GCA_004027185.1 Glis glis
AAAAAAAAAAAAAAAAAAAGGAAAGATGAAGGCTTAGAATAAGTGGCTAGCAATAAAGTTAACTAACAATCTAATATATGTCTATTATCTGTTCCTATGGTTACACAATGAAAACTTTCAATTTACATAGTCTGTTAAAATCAGACCACAGTTTGAATTCTGGCTACTTAACCACTCAGAGCTTCAATTGTCCCACATATACAATGAGAAAAACAAAGAAAGATACTGCACAAGCTTTTGGGGATGATTATATAAGAATATATACATACAATATGTCGTGATATAGAATTATTAGTGGCCTTTTCAGTGTGGATTGGACATTGGTGAAAGGAGGGGAAAAGAATAAGCAAAGAGCTATAAGATGACTCCAACCAGAATGAACCATCTTCTTCACAGTTTCATGGTGGTGGTTCTCTATGTGTAGCTCTTTATGTTGATCAAAATCTTGGAATTTGTTTCTTCATTCTTTCCTTCATTTCCACAAATTTTACTCCAAGATTTTCACATTTTTAAAAAAGCTTTTTCTTCCTAAACTTTAACCCTGTGCTCCCACTGCACTTGCCTGCAGCTGCATCTTTCTTTGTGTTAGAGATGCTACCGTGTATCACCAATTCCACCTCTGCATATTGATTTGTCCCGTCTCCCAAACAGAAACTAATACAGTAGAAAACTGGAACACTGAGACAGAAGGGTCATATGTTCAAGGACAGCCTCAGCAACCTAGCAAGACTCTCAGCAACCTAGCAAGACCTTGTTTCAAAACAAAAAATAAAAAGACCTAAGGATATAGATTGAACCCACAGGTTCAATCCTTAGTAACACACACACACACACACACACACACACACACACACATACACACACCATACACACATACACAGAAAAAATATAGTTGGTTGTGTCACCATAAAAATATTGGATATCCATTTTCATCAGACTCTTTAAAAATTCCATATGCATGCTAAAGCCTGGAACCATTCCTACTGGATTTATTAGTGTGTTTAATCAATCAATATATTTTATCCCTACTAAAACTTGTATATATAATATCTTGAATAAAATGAAAGAAAAATTAAGTAAATTTGGCTTTTGTTATTATGTTTAGAATTAATAAGCTCATATTTTATTGTTGACTTTATGAGAGTAATACTAATGACACTAAAAGTAGGTATTTGATGTGAGGAAAAAAATCAGAAAGGGGGATCTTTAGTTGATCTATGATCTAATGAATAGAAGATGCATTTCTAGTGAGGTTCAAAAGATCCACATGAGTGGGAATGGTGATGCATGCCTGTAATCCCAGTACTTGGGAGGCTGAGACAGGAGGCTTACAGGTTTGCAGTCAGCGTCAGCAACTTAGTGAGTCCCTCCAAAACTCAGTGAGACCCTGTTTCAAAATAAAAAATAAAATAAGTCCAGTGTGTAGCTCAGAGGTAGAATGCCCCCGGGTTCCATTTCCAATAACCAATACCCCCCCACACACACATAAAATAAAAAGATCCACATGGATGATTTTGTGGTGCTGGAAATGGAATCCTGGGGCATTCTCCCCATGACCTATATCCCAGCCCTATATTATTTTTATTTTGAAACAGGGTCTCACTAGGTTAATGAGCATCTTACTACTTACTGAGGCTGTCCTCAACTCTATGATCTTCCTGTTTCAGCCTCCCAAGTACTGGGATTACAAGCATGCCCCACCATGCCCGGCTTGGATGATTCTTATAGGAGAGTAGGTGAGGTTCTGCCAACAAACCTATATCACTTATCGTTAGCTTTATATACTTTTAATGTTTCCATCAAACTTCCTAAAGTATGATCTATTCCTCTATGTCACTTGAATGACAGTCTTTGAATTAAAATTAAAAACAACTTTATTTTCCATAGTTCTCCACTTAAACTGGTACAATTTTAGATCTGAACAACATTAGATGAACCCATTATACAGATACATAAAGGTAAGTTACAGAAGAAAAATAATTGAGCCAAATTCTAGAATATTTTTCAATTTCTTTACATCCCTCATAACATTGTGCAAAATTCTGCTTAACTAGCCAATGGATTAGGGATGATAAGAACAGATGAAGACTATGAAGTAAGAAAAGGAAAAGTGGGTCACGGAGAGCAAGGGAGGAAAGCTTTTCGGGGAAGAAGCAATGATTAAGTGTGGGAAGTGCATTTGAAAGCTCACGAAGAGAAGAGCTGTAACAGATGGGTTGAGACTAGATGCAGGTCACTGGTGATTTTTTTTGATAAAGACATTTTTGTAGAGCATAGAAGAGCGTAGCAGATTTAAAACTGATGGTGTGAAAAATTGACACAATAGCTCCAGGCTTTTATTTGTGAAGTATGGCCAGGAAAGTGAGAAAGGGAAATGGATTGAGGCCAAGGTGTACTGAGCTCCATTTCCTGTCAGTGACCGGGCTAAGTGCTCTAAATGTGCACGATCTTGTTTACTAGGTGAATAACATACCTTCCATGTATTAGTTTATCCATTACAGACAGTAAGTAAGAGTTCAGAGCAGTGGTCCTGAGGAGTGGGATTTAGCCATAGATTATAAATCTGAATATATTCCAGGTACTGGAATCAAGAAATAGGAAATATATGTATGTTTGAAGGCAGCAATGAATGCACCCTAGAGAGAGATTTACTATAGATACAGGGTGTAAAATTTGAAAGAAAGTATCCCAAAAGACCAGAAGAGACGGTAATCCTTCTGGCAGTAGAGTAATGGAATTAGTAAACTTTACAGAAAAGGCAGTACATTACATTGATGTATTTAAAGTAAGGGAAAGTAAAAGTCTTGTAAGAGCCTCGCTTTCTCAGCTCACTTTTTCAAAGCAACATCAACTTGAACCACCAAGATTACAACCATAAGGGCCAAAGACACGTACATATCTTCATTTGATACATGACTGTTTATTCTGTATTATAAACCTATAGCTGATGTTCTAGAAAAATAACTTAGCAAAAAGTACCTATTCTTTTCAGATTAAATGGAAATTCATCAGTAACACTCACACCCTTTGTTTGTGGGACATTATTTGACTTACATGTGCATTAATAAGGTGCACATGCTGTTCCTAAGAGGACACTTGATTCTACCTAATTGCAACCAGTTGTTTGTAGACTGGTGCCCCAGTTTACTAGTCAATTATTTTAAAAGATAATCATCTTAAAAGTCCATTAACAACATTTATTTTAAACATTTTTTAGAGAAAAATAAACCCTCCAAGCATATGAGATTCAAAAGATAATACGTGTTCTTCAGTGCTTCACAAAGGACCATTATGATACATAAGAATATGGGAAGGGATATTAACAGTCTCACAAACATTTGTATTCATTAAAGAGAACTTTCATAATCAGACCCAATCAGACCCTGATTACACAGCAATTTAGCAGTACCTGCGCGAGCCGTTCTCTCAGTTACACCCACTTCTCTTTGCACAGGGATTGTTTGGGATCCCGGTTAAAGTTTAACTGCAAAAATGGAAAATTCTCTACTTCAGACTTGATTAAAGTTTATAATTCAAAAACATTTTCATTTATCCCTGGTGTCAACCTGTGTCTCACAGAATGGCAGGATTGAAATGTGTGTGCCTGTCATCTTAGGCAGTTTGATGTGTTAATCTTGGGCCTGTGACTCAATGGCAGCATCTCATCCTTTTGTCAGGGATCCTATACTATGGCCACAGGCTTTTTCAGCCATATGTTATCTCCGCATGCTCTCTAGTATGAATCCTCTCATGCAACCCAACTTCCCAGAAATCAGCATTTTCCTCCCATCTCTGTTCCATGGGTTTGTTCTTTCTATATTTCACTTTTCCTCCAGGAAACCCACCACCACCAAAGTATAATTCATCCTCTATTTCATTTCTGGAGTATTATTTAGTTGTGTTGCTATCTTCTGCCTCTAGACTCCCTATCTATGTATTTTCTAAGTCATTCATTTTGCTTCTTTTGCACAGGCATGCATGTCTTTTGTTCCTTTTAGATTGGAAGCAGTTTGAGAAAAATATGTACATATTTGCCTTACCTACAATTGATTTATATGATACTAAGTAGATATTGAAATGATTTTCACTTCACTGTTACGCACTAACAGACAAGTAAATGACATTCAAAATAGATCATTTTTCTAATAATTTTGTTTTATTCTTTGCTCACCTCGTCATTCAGAATTATATATATGTATAATTATATGTATATATGTGTGTATATATATATGTACATATATATAGGTACATATATACACATATATATACATATACATATATATATATATATATATATGTATGTAGTGGGGATTGAACATCTAAGTTACTCCCCCAGCCCTTTTTTACTAGTTTTGTTTTGGAACAGGGTCTCACTAATTTGCTGAGAGTCTTGCTAAGTTGCTGAGACTGGTCTCAAACCTGAAATCCTCCTATTTCAACCTCCTGAGTATTGGGATTACAGGCATGTCTCAGCACACTTGGTTCAGAATTACTTTAAAACTAGGTGTCAAATAATTTTGGTCAAAGTGTTTTCTGGACTGATAAACATGACTACTAAGGAAAATAACAAATTAAAAAAGACAAAAGAAAAGAGAGATATCAATAACTACAGAGTTTGTAAAAAATCACATTTATCAAACCTACATAAGTGATAACATTACACAGAAATAAACACCCTCCCACACACACAGTACATTTATTCCTTGGGAAATCTAAATAACCTTTATGGATTTTATCATTATCAGTATCCTGTTTCCAATATTGTACTATACATTTGCAGGATGTTATCTTTGTGGGAAACTGGGAAAGGGTAAATGAGGTTTTTTCTAATATTATTTTTTATAATTACATGCAAATCTACAACTATCAAAAATCTTTTAAAAAATAGAAAATCGTGTTTATTTAGCTTGCAATTAAGTTTTTTCAATATCATTTTTTTTTTTTTTGCGGTACCAGGGATTGAACCCAGGGGCGTTCTACCTCCATGCTACACCCCCAGCCCTATGTTTTTATACTTTATTTTGAAGCTGGGTCTCACAAAGTTGCGAAGGGCCTCACTTGGTAGAGAGAGAGAGAGAGAGAGAGAGAGAGAGCTGAGACTGGCCGCGAACCCGGATCCTCCGGTCTCCGCCTCCCAAAGTACTGGGATTACAAACGTGCGCCACCACGCCCTGCTTTTCAATATCTTTTGACAATAATAACTCACCACAATATCTCTGCAGGTGCACTTCAGGCAAAAGAAACAGCCAAGTGAAAGAAGTGACTTGCAAAATGCATTGTGTCTAATGTAATTTTCCAAATAGCAGTAGAAAAAAATAAAACATCTAAAATGGCCCATGTCACAATCATCAAAAATACAAGCAATAACAGATGCTAGTGAGGATGCGGGGAAATAGGAACTCTGACACACTGTTGGTGGGACTGCAAATTAGTGCAGCCACTTTGGATATCCGTGTGGAGATTCCTCAGAAGACTCAGAATGGAGCTACCATATGACCCAACTATACTACTCCTGGTATCTTCCCAAAGGGACTGAAACCAGACTACTATAGTAATGCATGCATATCTATGTTTCTAGCTGCACAATCTGCAATAGCCAAATTATGGAACCAGCCTAAGTGTCCATCAGCAGATAAATGGATTACAAAATTATTGGATATACACACAGTGGAATTCTGCTCAGCCATAAAGAAGAACACAATTATGTAATTGGCAGAAAAATGGATGGAACTAGAGAATATTGTGCTAAATGAGATTAGTCAGTCACAAACAATGAAGGGTTAGATGTTTTCCCTCATATATGGAAGCTTGAGAGAAATTGGGATACAAAAGGGACTCCAGACAAAGGAGGAGAAACCCTAATGGAGTGAGGAAGGGGCTGAAGGGCAGGATGCGGGTTGGGGGAGGGAGATTCAAGGAAGGAAACACTTCAATGGACATGATGTACATACACAAAATTAGCAATGCCAATCTCAATATGGTGTGCGGGGAGGAGGGAGCGGGATAGGAGCTGGGCGAGGCTCACCCAGTGCTATGTGTGTGTATGTCTCTATCGTTCTGAACTTCATCTTATATAATGTATGATTATAATGCACCAATAAAAATTCAGTAAAATTAAAAAATAAAATAGCCCATGTCAGATAATAGTTGTTAATAATGTCAGGCATAACTACATTTCTGGAGTAATATCTGTATTTTATGTTACTAAATATGTATTGGATATGCAACATGTATTATGATTTAAGATATTTTTAAAAGCTTAACATTTTCACAGTTAGCCTGAGTTTTAGCACTTAGAAAAATAAGAAGTCATTTAATCCTTTAAGCATTTTAGATGGAAGGTTGGTGCTATTGTTTATTCTTACTCTACAAATGAGAGAGTATGGAATTAAATTTAAGTAAGTGTAGAAGCAGGATTAACTATCTGCTTCATTCTGTGCAATATAAACAGATAACTGTCTAGACACAGGACAAAATTTGTGATGGCCAAAGGAACATTTAGTATCCAGGGTCCTTGGCCAGAACATCAAATGTCATCAGAATCTCTGCTGTCAGTTTCTTTTTGACACACACACACACAACATATATGAAATTTTTTATGAAAAAATTTTGTTATAAGTCTGGATGACGGCTGCCAGCAACTCGTGAGCTCAGAAAATGTCAAGTCAGATTTTCTTCCTTATAGCGAAAGAAATAGAAATGATAGTTGACTTATAGCACCAGATTTGCATAGTTTGATGATGAGGGAAGGATACTTAATTTCCCAAAGGAAGGAGTTATTATCATAAGACAAAAAATATTCTGTAGACACAGTTGTTGCACACACACACACACACACACACACACACACACACACACACACTCCAAACATCCCATTCTCTACTGCAATTCTTCCTCATCCTCCTAAAATCTGTTCTGGAGGGGCCCAGAGCTCCCTCTGGATGTCCCTTCACCTGTTCCCTAAGGGAGTTTACCATTTCTTTGTCTCTAAATACTATCCACACACATATAGCAACCACATTCATATACCCCAAAATAATCTCCCCTTTGGACTCAGTTTTATATGCTACTGCTTTTCACATCTAATAAGGCTCAGACTGATGGACTGATTCCCACTGTATCTCTAGTCTTGCAGACCACAGGAATGTCAATTTGATCCTGCAGCTATTCAAGTCAGAAACCTTGGCACCATCTCCTTCACGGTCCACATCCCATTCACAAGAAAATCCTCTCAGCTTTATCTTTTTTTTTTGCGGTACCGGGGATTGAACCCAGGGGCGTTCTACCTCCGCGCTACACCTCCGGCCCTATTTTTTTTTATACTTTATTTTGAAACCAGGTCTCACGAAGTTGCGGAGGGCCTCACTAGGTAGAACTAGGTAGAGAGAGAGAGAGAGAGAGAGAGAGAGAGAGAGGGAGAGCTGAGGCTGGCTGCGAACCCAGATCCTCTGGTCTCCGCCTCCCAAAGTACTGGGATTACAAGCGTGTGCCACCTCGCCCGGCTTCAGCTTTATCTTTGAAACACACCTATTTACACATGCTTGCATTTCTCAGGCATCTACAGAGAAGAATGGCTCTCAACCATTGGAGATTTTGTTCCGTAGTGATACTAGGCAATGTTGAGTGATATTATCAGTTGTCAAAACTATGGAGATGCTACTGTCACTCAGTGGGTGGGGATCAGGGATGCTACTAAACATCTTACCAAGCACAGGACAATCTCCCACAAGCAAATTACCCCCTCCAAAATGGGACAAGTCCCTGGATTGAGAAACTCCTACGTGGCCCAAGATCCCATTATCTTTTGCCATTATTTTATTAAGATATATTTATGAAAAGACTTTAAGTTTCCTCTCTAGCTCTTCATCCACAGTTAAGTAAGCATAAAGTAACACAAAGGATCCCTTACTCTTAATAATATTCTTCAGCCATCTCAGATATCCTCATAGTCTACGTTATTATGTCTTACCTGCCCATGTTTTAGTTACTGTAGAAATTTCTTTTCCACCCAAGCTACACTAGTACATACTCCCAGCAACTGTCTCTCTTCCTTAACCATTTTCATTTTTTCTTACAATTTTACCACAATACATACATACATACATATATATATATATACATACATATATATTCATTTATTTTTTATTTTCTAGTTTATTTTTAACTAGAATTTAATAAGATAAAGGACACTGCTTCTGTTCACTGGCATACTCTTCAGTCATTAGAACTTTACCTCATATGACAGTAATCTTTGCTGAATTCAGGGAAAAATACATACCTCATAAAATTATTTATTTGTGTATTATAAAAGTATCTTTGAGACAATGTTGAGCCTTTTTTTTTTGGTACTGGGGATTGAACCCAGGGACAGTCTACCTCCAAGCTACACCCCAGCCTTTTTTATTTTTTATTTTGAAACAGGGTCTGGCTAGGGGTTGCTGAGAGGCTACCTAAGTTTCTGGGGCTGATCTTGAACCTACGACCTTCCTGTCTCAACCTCCAAAGTGCTGGGATTACACCCATGCACCACCACACCTGACTGAACCTCATAATTTTCAAAAATGTTCCTCTCTTGGTTCCAAAAATTTTCATGATTTTTCCTTCTTCTAAGAACATTAATTGTCCATGATTTTTTTCTTGTGCCTTCTTTTCTGTCTACCCTTAATTGATAATGTTTCTGAGAGCTTCCTGTTTGGCTTTCTTTTTCCCTCTCTAATCACTTTCTCTTAAACCTTTCTTCTTATGTGCAACCTCAGTTAGTCTATGACACTGACTCCTCAATTACTATCATCGCTTCTCTCCTAGCCGTAGACATATCCAAATGGAAATCTCACTACACTCTTCTAACTCAACATGAATCTCAAAGCAATTGATGATGATAGACAATCTATCTCTGTTCTTGATTCTCACCAGCATTATTACCTGGTCTCTTAAAACAAGTTGTCAGGTATCCTTCTTAAATGTATTCCTATCATTCTCTCCTCACAAAGAGTTGAACCAAAAATCTAATCACATTTAATAAAAGTAATTACATAATCTGGTTTAGCCTCTTAGTTGCTTCTTTAGTGCCTCTGTTCCAGACCTCATTATCTTTTGCTTAACATATAATAATAACTTTCTTGTCAACTCTTTGCTAAAGATTTCAGTGTATTTTGCACATTGAAACCAGAATTACATTTCTAAAAAAATTTTCATAATCTCATTCCTATAATATAGATTCCTGGAGTATAAAATTCACATTAGCTTAGTATAACTGCTCCTTCACAGAATTATCCACATCTATGTGTGTGGTTTTATCTTCAGATTCTCTTTTAACTTATCCCTGAACTCTCACTGCACTGAACTTCTCTCTGGCCCCTACCCACTATGTACTTTATTTTTTTTTTATGTTCATTTATGTTCATATATTGGTGCATTGTAATTATACATTTTGATATATGTCAGGGTATGAACATCATACAAGCACACATTGCACATTTAGCCCTCCCTCCAATCCCACCCTATTCCCTCCTCTTCCCTTCCTTTCATGCTCCGGATATTGATTGAGTCTTATAGGTTTGTGTATGTACATCATGTGCTATAGTGTGTGAAGAAGAAGAAATCTTTAGATGGACAAAGAAGGTGACCTAACTGAGGGAGTTGGGAAGGGGTGGAGGTAAACACACTATGTACTTTATTATCTCTGTTTTTGAACATTTTCTCTCCTATTTGAGTATCTTATTTTACTCTGAAAATCCCTAATCAACTTCTAAGATACAGCTCAAAGTTTATTACAAATTCTCACCTTATTTCCTCTGTAAAATTGTCATTCCTGGAAGTGATCTTTCTTTCTCTAAGAAAGGATGCAGGAACTAGAACATATTAGAAAAAAAATACAGTAAGAGGAAAAAGAACAAATGAATCAAAGCTTCTACATTTTCCTTAAGGTATATATCATCAACCTCATTTTATATATGAGAAAATGAATAGCTTTAAAATATATGCTCAATGTCTTCAAACAATTCATTAAAAATCCAGGATAAGAAATTAAATATTTTTTATTATTAATCGGTACTCTCATTATACATTCTATTATGGATTTGCATGCATTGTATTGTTTTAATAGGAAGTGGTTAAGACAGACAAACACACTAAATAGAAATTTCTGGAATCTGGCTTGGAAAATTATAGGATAAATATTGGTTCAGCTGTATTTTAAAATTTTATACAATATTTTATGTTATTTTAATTTTTTTAAATGCTGCAATGTTCCTCTGAGAAAGAAAGAAAATTTGGTTTGAAGTCTGCTGTGGAGAAAAAAAGAGGGTGAAAAATCTACAGAGCTGCTACAGATAGACAATTTTGTACTCCCTTCTTTCCCTTTGTATGGCCATATAAGAGGATTTTAGATTATCTCCATTCTGCCTTCAGAAGATTTACAGCAGGAAGTTAATAAAGCACTCAGCAGAAGCTAAGACACAAAATAGGCAGGGAAGGGAAAGATTACATCAGAGAAAGATAGACTTAATTGTACTGTAGATACCAAGTGGTCTCTTTAGAAATGTGTAGTAGAGCAATAAGACGAGAAATAACCGTCCAGCCAAGCTAAACAAAAGCGATCAGCCCCTTCCCTTGAAGTAGGGCTGGAGGGAGCACAGGAGGAGGCAAGAGGCTGATTCCAGAATCTATAATAAGTAGGATGTTTTCTTTACCCTAGAGAGATGCAGACGAATAAGAAACCACTGTAGAAAGTAAAGAAACAGCATGTAAATGACGAAACAAAGCCAAAAGCAAAACAACAACAGTCCAACCAAACACAAAACAAAAATACTCCACATTTGGATGTGTCTGTTTTTGGGAGCTACAGAGAAAATGTCTGTGGTGACAGCACTGAGTGGCTACCACGGGGCCAAAACATTGATTCAGACCAGCATTCTAAAATAACCTATGAAATAATGAGAACTTTTTATCATAGAGTTAACCTAAATGCTTTTTTAGTTTATTTCCTGGTAACTAATTAGCAAATATTCACACAAAAAATTGATATTAAACATATGCATTTCTTCTCAAATGGAAAATGTGTAAAGAGGGATAATTTAAACACTGCTGCATACATTTTCTCTTGAAGGTGTGTTATACATTAAATTCAATACCATCATTCATAAATGTAGAGAAAATACTCTTTTTAGTATCTCTAGTCCTAAGGGATGATCCATGGTTCCCATTATCAAACTGATTTTAAATTTTTCCTTATTTTAAAAATTCATTTTATTTATGTAAATGAAAAATTACTTTACAGTTCAAATTTTAAAAATGCAGAAAGCACTTGGAAAAAATATAAATTATTTAAAATTCTGCTACATTGAAAACTACCAATAATATTTTATTTTATATTTCATTAAGTATTTTTCTATGACTGGGTAAACATACTTGTATTTGAGGATGGGGATGTAGCTCAGTGGTAGAACACTGCCTTCCATGTGAGAGGCCCTATGTTCAATCTCCAGTACTGAAAAAAAACTATACATATAGTTTTTTTAAAAAAACTTTAAAAAATATATTGTGCATCACTTGTTTCTGCACATTAAGATTACATTCATTTGTACCTCATAATTTCCAAAATTAACCATATATAACAATGTATCTGATTTAATTATACTATGCGATTAAATTCCACATTACTGTGTCATAGTAATGTGTATGTGTTTATTTTCACAATCACCTATTATTGAAAATTTCTGTAATTTACAGTTTGCCTATTGCAAATAGTTCTGCTTTCAATTTCCATCTACATATATTTCTGTTCATATATGTGATTACATCCTTGAAATAGATACTGAGAAATGGAAAGCTGGATGAAAGCTAATAACTTTATTGATTTGACACCTGTTGCTATATTAATTGGAGGCAAGTCATTACCATGTACACTTCTATCTGTAAATGCCTATAACATTGTAATCAAATCAGTACTAGATAATCCTTCATGATGATTTAATTTGTATTCCTTTTGTCTAACAAAGTTTATTCTTTTAATGAGTTAATTGATCATCATACTACCACTTCAGAATACTATTTGCATTTTCTTTTACAATTTTTATTAAAGACATTTTTAAAAAATCATCCAAGTAACTGTATATTAATAATATTTTTGCTTCTATTATATTTTGAAAGTGTTTTTATAAAATGATAGCGCTGGGCATGGTGGCGCACGCTTGTAATCCCAGTACTTTGGGAGGCGGAGACTGGAGGATCCGGGTTCGCAGCCAGCCTCAGCTCTCTCTCTGTCTCTCCCTGTCTCTCTCTTTCTCTCTCTACTTAGTGAGGCCCTCCTCAACTTCATGAGACCCGGTTTCAAAATAAAGTACAAAAAATAGGGCCGGGGGCGTAGCGCAGAGGTGGAACGCCCCTGGATTCAATCCCCGGTACCGCAAAAAAAAAAAAAAAAATGATAGTATGTTTTAAAATATTTTGATTGTGATGTTATATGTAGAAAATAATGCAAAGAAAAAATTTTCAATGAATTTTATGTTTTCCTTCTTTTCACCATTTTTAATGGTTAAAATGTTCTACTATGTAGCTTTTACCAATATTAACTTATTTTAAGATTCATTCAATTTTTGTTTCACCTAATTTTACTATATTAAATGATGTATAGTGATCATATGTATTAAAAGTTCCTCTTTGTCATTGTTATATCATTTTTTCTCTTTCCAATGATTAAAGTAGCACCCATATTCTACACGAAATACATATATTTTCCCATTTTGGTAGCAAATCCATCTAATTTATCCTATTAATCTCGCTATGCCAACACAAATATGTCCTGATTTAATTATGCATTCCAAATATACTATCGATTCTTTTGAGTTTTCAAAACATTTTAACCATGTAGTAAATATGTTCTTAAACTCCTCTGACAAGGTTCTTTTTTCTGATATATTGCAAAGAAGATAATGAAAGCTATCTATGGTCTTCATATTTTGTAGATGTAAGGCTAGTTATTCAAAGAGTTCTTTATTTTAAAAATTCTAATGTTTATCGGAATAAATCTTGATCTCTTATTTTTCTTATAAGTTTTGTTTGTAAGTGCAATCCTCTTTTATGCTGATTTGGTTATTATTCAGTGTCATAATTTTTCCTATTATAATTTTGATAATTGTTTTATTCCAATTATCTTTCCTAGAAGATAAATCTCTTTCCTAACCTTTCAATGGCCATGATATTTTTTTCTCATTTTTAAAAAAATCTCTTTGTACTTTTTCTCTGTAGTTTCTTCTTCTTAGAGTACATCTTAAGAAAGAATAAAGCGGCCCTGGCAGCTTTCTCCTGGGAGCTGCCCTGGCCAGCTGTTCTGTTATTTCTCTGCTGATATATCTGCAATTTCATAGAACACTAAGATCAGACGAGGTCATTCTGTTCTCATGATGGAGTATGTAAGAACAAGGAGACGCTATGTAACCCTACACTGACAAAAACAAGAACACTGTGCTCCCCACAAAATCGCACAAACACCCCACTTCTGCAGTAAATGTGAGTGACTGCAGCTTCCTTACTGATTATGGTGGCACACGCGCCATTTTCCGACCCTCTAGATAATTAGGTATCTAATTATTCAATTGTCTGTACTTTCTCAGACCACCAGAACAAAACCAAATCCCTGCTTCCTTGAATCCACTGCCATATTATCTAACACAAGCTCAAATCCAACCTAACACAAGCTCAAATCCAATTACAAAGACCTTTTAACACTTACTCCATAGTTTCTCCTGTCATGTTGAACCTCTTCCTTCAGCATGTAAACACCCCAGATTTGTATGACTAATTTGTATGTTTTTCTAATGGTTTTCCTTGGTGGACTTCAACATTTTTTTGTATGTTCATTTTGTTTAAATTTTCTATTGTCCTATCTAAATAATAGTTATCTTTGCTTTTCCCTCAAAAGTAAGACTTATCTGTTCATGGTATGGTAGATTTTTGCTTTTTCTTTGTTTTATTATGTACAATTTTCATAGATTTACATTTACATTTTTGAAAAATAAGAGATGATCTAGACTAAACTTGTTTCAAAACTTTATAAATTTGTCTTGTTAAGTTTTTTTACCCAATACAGAGGATCCTGGGGATTTCTTCCTTCCTGTTGTTTGTTGCATATTTGAAAGGTAGATGATTTAATGACCCAGCACCTGCAAAGTGGCAATGAGAAATGTGGGAGGTTCCTGCAAAATAGTCAGTTTCATTAGTGTCAAATTAAGCCACTGTAACAGAGAGACACTTTCTCAATTTACTTTTTATTTGGCCTAAATGACTTTTCAGGTATTTGATAGAGATGTGGCTGGCTTTTTCCTGGAGTTTCTGAGTTCCTTATCTGGAAAAGTAAGATGGCGGCAGGAAGATTCCTTTCTGATGCACTTGTAATTACACTTGGTTATCCAAAAGAGCTTCATTGAAATATGATTTCGCTGAATTGACCATAGGTACCAGGCTTCCTTTATTTCTATCATACATGCTTCCTTCCAAACTTGAACTTCTAAGAAGTTACAGACTTGCTTCCTGAGTGCCACCCTGGTTTTCGAGGTAGGGAACTCTCTGTTTGCTCTTATTATATTCTTATGTTCACCTGAGACAAAATTTAACTGATTAGGTCCCAATGATATACTTTTGGGTAAGCAATGGTAGCTTCCCTCCATACTACCTGAAAAGTGATGTCACTCCTGAGTTTATATCCAAAGAGAATGCTACATATTTTGTCCTCTTCATTTGATTCTATATAGTGGTTGTTTATATACCCAAAGGAAACATGAAGTAGATAATGTTAAAATATAGAATGACATTTCTCTGAACAACTTGTCCCTGGTACAGAGAGGGACTGAACTGAAACATCTTTCCCAGACTTCTTTGAGGCAAAATTTTAAAATCTTCTTTAATGTTTAAAATTTTATTTCTCTTATCTAACCTAAATCTCCTACAGTAAGTAATTTATGATGCCTTTTTTGATCTTATTAAAGAAGAAATTTTGGGTGAAATAGTAGAATTTCTAACTGTTAGCATGGTTTTCATATTCTCAGCAAATGCCTTTTCTTTCAACAAATGCCAAATTTAGTTAATAAATTGCATATCTAGGATACTGCAAATTAACTTTGACTCTCAATTCAGTCCTCCACAATCCAGCCAGTTTATTAACCATAAATTAATGCTGCTTGACAAAATGGACAGAGTTCTGGGATTATGGGCACCAATAAAATCTTTTTACATCGTCTTCATTGCTATATGACCTTGGATCGGTTGCTTCATCTATCTGATCAACAGCTTTTTATTGGTTAGATCTATTTACTATAAACCTTACAAAGAAGGTATGTGGGTCAGTTAAACCTTGCACAAATACAGAGATGAAATGGAATATTTCTAATATCTTCTCAATAATAGAAACTATATTTTCCAAATCTTACAATAGAAAGTTTTTGAATGTAACAAAAATAAACATTCTCCCTAAGTCTAACCCTACAATTCCCCATTATTGAGTAAAATGTGACATATTTGTTTTCCTTTATTTTATAATGGAAGTTTTTCTGGGATTATGATGTGTAAGATGCATAGAATATGAGTAAAAATGAATTAAAATAATCAGATATCTATTTGTTGCTTAATACGAAGTATGCAATACTGAATATGTTTAATTAAAATTTTCTCTTTTAACATAGCTTAATTTTAGAGGTGAAGTGAGGGTAAACACATTTTGTAAGTACTATTATTCTAATATTGATATTTAAGCTATAGAAAACATTATATATTTAATATAATTATCTTAAATAATTACATAAATTTCTTCCTGACATGTAAACCATAAGAAACAATATTTATTACATATAATTATCTTAACTATACACAATTCCTCATGATTAAAATAGTCAGTGTAAGAATGAACACCCATACACACATTGTAAGTGTAAGTATATGTCTACAAATGTATGTACATAGTCTTTTACTAAACAGATTAGATTTTTACATGAGAATATTTTTTATGTTACCAGTAAATAATTCTTTTCTTTTCCTCAGAAACACTATGTAAACAATACACTGTCCTACTGGATAAATCAAGATATTTGGAAAATCTGTAATTGTCACTAGAAAAAGCATATCCCATTCAGAGTTCAAAAGCAAGAACAAGGACATTAGTACTTCCACTTAGAAAGACATTAATTCTGAGGTCTAGAAAGTCATGTATCTCATGTCCTACAAGAGTCTTATTTCATTTTTAGGAAAGCAGCACGTTATATAACTGTGCTAGACATGATAGCAGTCTTCATTTTGAAAATTTATATGTACCAGGCTCTTTATACAGGTCTTTCAATGTATTAGGTCATTTAATCCTCTTTGTAACCCCACCAGGTAAATCAAATTATTATCCCTATTTGCAAATGAGTAAAGCGTAACCTAGAATGGTTAAGACAACCAAAGTAATGTCCTGCCGGGGTCCAGCCTTGGCGGGTCCGGGGGAATCCCTGAAGGAGGTGTAGGGTCGGCGAGGGAGTGAGAGACAGGAGGCCCAGCAGTAGCAGTTCAGTGAAGCTGCAGGCACTGTCTCTGCCCAGCGAGGATCAGACTTTATTTTTATACCTTTTTTACATCAGGAAGTCTTAACACTAACAATGTTCTGCTTAGTACATCATGAAAAATATTTTTTACTTAGTACATCATAGGACTCTTTACAGTGCAGTCATTTACCCACAGTTATTAACAACCCATTGTCCAGATGTTCACAACATGTTCCCCACCAATTACTCAGGTCCCATGCAAACTTGCGTTTCTTCCCACAATGTAATCATTTGCATTGTTCTCGGAAACATCACGCTGCAATTATCAGGTGACGAACATAACCTTACCTAAGGGCTTTTGACTATTGCCTTTTATATATTTTTATATGAGTCTTAACTACTTTTTATATTATGTGGCTACATAAATTATGCTAACTAATAAATGTCATTATGGTTAACTATATTTACTATTAAACTATTTTTATTTATATCTTTCCTATGTAGACTATAACTATACTTATGCTAAAAATTAATATCATTTATCTATATACTTATGCTAAAAGTTAAAAGCTATGAATACCTTACACCTATGCTTAAACTATATTCTATTTTAATATCATTTATCTATAACTATACTTATGCTAAAAGTTAAAAGCTATGAATACCTTACACCTATACTTAAACTATATTCTATTTTAATATCATTTATCTATAACTATACTTAGGCTAAAAGTTAAAAACTATGAATACCTTACACCTATGCTTAAACTATATTCTATTTTAATACCTAAACTATATTCTACCTTAATGTCATTTATGCTTATATTCTATACTTTATTCTTTCTTTAGTTGAGCTTTAAGTTTTTCTATATCTTTTTGTGTAATTGATTAATCTTAGATGAAGTGAAAGAAGCACAAAATGTATAGTTTCTAGCAAGCCTTATTATAAAGTTTGTGTCTCTAGCTTGGACCCTTTTGCCACCATTCGCCTTGAAGGTAAGCACCTGTGTAACTTACAGGAGGGTCAGTCACAAGCTGATAGTCACAGACTTGCTTGCTTGTTTTCCTCAAAGGGGAAACCACAGCCTCCTACCTATCCAGTAGGCAGGCCTCCCAGAAGCCATAATTGTTGATATAGCAAGGCATTGTTTATGTTCCTCCTTGTTCTGAGTACTAGCTAATAATTTACAGATTGGCGGGTAGTACTCATTATCTGGTTTAACTCTCTTTTCCTATAAATTATTTCTATGCTGGGAACAACAGTTTTCCTGCATTTCGCCTATATTCAAGTCATTCTGCGTAAATTGAGTTTTTGGCGTTAGTCCTCCAATTCCCGTCACCAATCCCACAATTATTAACATTAATAGTAAGGTCACCAATAGGCTAGGCCGCCATTAGAGGATGTCAGCTCTGCGACAAGCCTCCTTCTGCTATGACTCTGTCAACCAGCCGAAGAAACTTTGGCTTTGCCTTTTGGTGTCACCAATCCCACAATTATTAATATTAACAGTAAGGCCATCAACAGGCTTGCCGCCACCAGAAGATGTCAGTTCTGTGACAAACCTCCTTCTGCTGTGACTTGTCAAACAGCAGAAGAAACTTTGGCTTCGCCTTGGGCCCTGGCAATGCCCCTTGTACTAATATAGTAGCTTGTTCTTTATTTTATAGAATATTTTCCTTGCTATTGTTGCAAACCAACCTTTCAGGAAAATAAATTGTCTATCTATATTACTAGCAGAATGCTTTAGCATTTGTGCCACTAGCTTTCATATACGGGGCATAGAGTACTGACTGATTAAATAAGAGTATATGATTTGGGGTTACTTACTATAACAATGCCTGTCTAAACAAGTGTTTAGCTTCTTTTTTGTTTCATATCAGTCAAAATAAATCCTGCCATACCTCCTAACATAATTTTTATACATATTGCGTAATTCAGTTCTCAAAGCATTCTTACTCTTATTCATGTTTTACAGTTTTAGAAACTGAGGTACAAAGATGTGACGTGCTCTGAACAGGTCACATGGCTAAAAAGTGATGCCAGGAAGGATTTAACTCAGGTAAATAAACTTCATAGTCCTTGTTTATCACCCTAATGTGCGTCTTTCTAAATATGATTTGAGCTGAGGATAAATGGCATGATATCATTTCCTAGTAGACAGATTCATTTGCATTTTTAAATTTATGCTATTTTAATTAAAAAATAGATTAGAAATAATAATGTGTATTGATGTATAACAACCACAATAGTATCAAGGAATCAAAGCTTTTCATTTATTTCTCTTCCTATATGATTCAAAATTTATCAAATAATACAAATATGTCCTAGCTTTAAAAATCTTTCACTACAAATATAATGACTTTCTTATGCTTTATCCTCAAAATGGATAGCTTTTACATAGAAAGATAAATCACCCATAATTTACTCTAATATCTAAATCATTCTGGAGTACCAACAAGAAATCAGGAAGCTGCACTGCATGGATGGTTTTGAAAAATGTAGTAGCAAAACATTAATTGACAACTTGATATATGAGCATTTGCGGAACTGGGAATAGTTTTTAAAATCACAAAATGTATTGCATTTTAGGAAAAAATACAAATAATCAACAAAAACATCTAGGCCTCTGTAAGCCCACATATTTAGAGACTCGAGTAGAATAATTAGATGACAGCATGGCACCCATGGCTTACTAGACCATACATGGAATTCTTACAATCATTCCATGCGGGCTATGAGAAATCAAACACTAGTCTAATAGGATTTGGAATTGAGAAAAACTGTTGAGAATATTGAATGCAGCTGTTCTTTTGGCCTCATCTTTAACATATGGTTCTTATGCTCTAAATTTATCTTTCTGTTTCAGTTAAGTTTTCCTTTTTTATGACAGATGTTATAATTTGTACTTGTGGTATTTATTTATATGTCTATTTATCTTCCATTTAATCATGTAGGCATGTATGTATCCATTCATTTATTCATTGACACAAAAATACAGGCTGTAGACAAAAGCATTTTTGAAGGATGAAAAATTGAGGATGTTGTAATGCAGAGAAGATAAAGAAAACGTAAAAAGCATGCAGAGAATGTAATGCATGGGCACCAACTGTGTTTCATGTAATTCTGTTTCATCATCGAGTATGGGAAAATTTTGAACTAAAAGGATGTATGTGGAAAGAATAAAGGGACTATTGTATCAATGTCAAAACATGACTTTCTAATACAACACAAATGAAAGTAACACAAGTAGGCAGCAGTCAATTAGTCACTTACGTTACATTCTGAGTGAAGTGGGGCTATAAACCTTTTTCTCAAGGATGTTGGATTTTTATCCCTCTTGAGTCACTGTGGCTCTCTACCTTGCTCCATCTTCCTCATCTGTCTTGTATCTCAGGACCAAAGTCATGACCCAGCACAAGGGCAGCTGATCATCAACATCTGACTCAGTACATTTTGATGTCAGAAACTTTTTTGCAACTTACTTCAAAGATTTGGCTTAGAATATGTAGGGCATGGGATGGCAGGATACAATGGCAATTAAAGATGTGACTTCTCAAGTGAGAAGCAAAGAGAAAGTACAAAATGTGTGAGGAATTTGCCAGATTTTGTCATTTTTGTTGCTTTGCCTTCCCCTCACCTCTATGTTCTACTTTCTTTTTTTTTAATTTACTTTTATTGATGCATTATAATCTCATCACAATGAAAATCAAGTTGACAGTAACATTCATGCATGCAGCACTTTGTGTACCACTCTGCCTCTCCTCCCCCCAATACAGAGTACTGAGATTGACGTTGGTATATTCTCATGTGTACACATGGTCAATGGTAGTAATTCCATTAATGAACTTCATTCTTCCCCTTCCCCTTCCCTGGCTCCACTGAGGCTTCTCCACTGTTGTCTGGAGGCCCTTTTGTATCCTCGTTACTCCCTAGCTTGCACATATTAGAGAAAACATATGATCCTTCTCTTTCTGTGATTGGCTGATCTCACTTAACATAATGTTCTCCAGGTCCTTCCATTTTCTTGTAAATGATATTATTTTGTTCTTCTTTATTGCTGAGTAGAATTCCATTGTGTGTATTGCCCATAATTTTGTGATCCATTTGTCTGTTTCGTTTAGAGGATGAGACCAATTGATGATCAAAAACTTAGTTCAGTCCTATCTTGGCTTTAAGAACCCATCCTATTCTAGCATTACTGGGAAGATGATTTAGAATTTCTATTCACTTGCTTTGGGTTTCAGCATAAAACCCTCTGTTCATCTTATCCTAAACATATGGCCTTATTCCCTCAAATGAATACTTTTTTTTTCCTTTTTCTTTTTACTTTGGTTACCATTATATTTCAATTTCAAATTCCAAGAGATAGGTTCCTGCTTCTGAACCCCATTCCAAAATCTGTATACTGTTCTATAAAAGACCTACCAGATTCCAATAGCTGAGCTGTCCAGGATTACTCATCATTTATTACTGACTCCAGTGAGAAACTCCATATTCTCTATCTTTTTTTAATTTTCCCAATTGTTATACACTTCCTTTATATCTCCCATATACCTAGTTCTCATTTTTAAAGTCAAATTCTTCTCAACTTCTACCATGTAAGCTTGGTTCCTCGTCTCTGGTGTTTCTTGTTTTATACTTGTACTAGTCAGCATTTTTCACAGCTATAATCTAGAAGACTTGACCACATAACTTAGAGGAAGGAAGATTTATTTGCTCACATTTTAGTCCATGTGAGGACGGGGACCGCAGATCTTAGGGCATGGAGGCGGGAAGAAGAGAGAGGGAGAGCACATGGGCTGTGCTCCTCACATCATGGAAACCAGAAGCAAGAGAGAGAGCCAGAGGAGGAAGATCCATATATATATATAATCCCCAAGGGAGCACCCCCAGGGACCCACTTTCTCCAGCCATACCCTACTGGTCTACGCCATCCACTGCCAGGATTACAACCCTCATGACTCAATTATATCAACCCCAAACATCAATTTATGAGCTTTTCAAGGGGTCATGCGATATCTAACTATAACAATACTATTGAATAATACACCTAGTTAGGAAATAAAAAGGCTGTACTGTAGATGGAGCAACAGAAAGAGAAATAGTGGTAAGCCAATTTAGGAAATATAAAGTTGCAGAAGAAGCAGGCTTCAGACATTGGAGCTAATCTCAACTTGCAAGGGAATCTAAAGGAAGCAGAATCAGGTCACAACCTGTGAGGGTAATTGGAGGGAAGATGGATAGGCCCAGCCAAGGAATTAGCCTGGCCATTTGGCACATACCGACTTGGGAAACAGGTTAAAAGATAGTTGAAATCCAGATTTTCCTTAGTATTCTGCTATGCTTGTTGGCACCAACGGTTGATCCAAGGGTTTATTTTAGAAGACTCTGGTTTGCCCCAGGCCTGGTGAACCAGATTAAAATAATATTGAATTAGAATGAATCTGCTGTGATCAACTGATACAAAAAGGATCATGCAGTTTATCCTAGGCTTTAGACTATTTCTTATACTATGGAAATGTCTTATAGACTGGAGTCAGAAGGGGTTTTAAAGAATTTCCTGGAGAGCTTTTAGGAGCCCTCTGGTCACAGACATTAAAAAGCAGGATCAAAAACAAAAAAGATTCCTAAAGTCATAATTCTGGCATTGTTTGCTACAGAATTACAAAATCTGAGAGTTCAACCCTGTCACTCCTCATCTTTTTGCCTTCACTGGAAGCACACACAGATGCTGGGACAGCTGGTTTCATTGGCAATACGTCTTTATTGCTTGCAAGAGTGCTGCCCTGCATGCTTGGGTCTTTGCCTTCTGAGAATTCTAACCATCTGCCCTTTAGCAAAGCTTTTTACCCAAAGTGCACTAGATTATCTTGCAAAAGTTCAACACATACCAAAACTGGTCCTCCAGGCATTCTGGAAACCTTGATAAAAATAATGCTCAGAAAAAACGGGGTCCCAGTGTCTCTATACCCTATCTTTATTACAGAAATATAATCCTCCTAGATACAATTTGTTCCTAGAGAGAAATAATGCATTTCTGTTGTTCAGCATACCCATTCCATATAGCGCTATTTTCCTAAAATATGTACATACTAATCATAGGGAAATTATAGGCAGGATCATTATAGCTCCCTTCTTATTGTCTTTGTTTGGAGGAATTTGTTTTTCCTTTTCAGTGAAATTAGATTGTTAACAGCCTCTGAGCCATGATGAGAGTTCAATTGGTTGTCAGATAGATTTGTCAGTGAAATCCCATGAATGCATATCTAGAAAAATCTATACAGTAAATAATTGCGTAGTTTTCAGAACATGAAATGCTGTGTATGTTTTTTGTTTGTTTGTTTGTTTGTTTGTTTTTGGAACTGCCATATAAAATTATGAACATGAATGTAGAGCTCAATTTGTGAAATGAGTTCTGGGAATGAAATTATTTATTTCACACATACTAATGTCTTCACATAGTTTTCAGATAGAATGAGGCTAAAATATACTCTGGGGATGTTGAAACAAATGAAAGCAGATCAGGCAGTTGTGCAATTATAACAGATGGGGCCAAGCCACTCAATCAGCAAATGAAGAGGATAGTAGATAATGTGCTTCTAGACATAGAAAAATTCAGGTGGGCAGAGTCAGGTAACACTTTCCATGGGCATCACAGTGTCTTAATTGTAGTGGAAGTAGTGAGCCACCCATCACTAGGAAGTAGGGTGAGAGAAAGGTACAGAGCGCATCCAGTCATTTGATTGCTGTATAACCGGAGTCTAAGTGGACACGGCATCACTGGCATGACTGACTTAATTATTGATACTGAACAACTGACCTGCAGAACCTCCCTGACTGTGGGAAAGGTCCAGCACAGGATTAACAGCCTCCTGTAGGATGCTGTGGTTTCCAGAGGTGGAGAACACCTGAGGTTTTACATGTGTAACCCACTAGTGGGCTCTCCAAAGCAGAACTGTCATAGCTGCTAGTATACATTATTGATGGTAGCTAAAATTTTCAGTCTCCATTGTCTCTTATTCTAGATATAGTTCTATTATATTTCTCTTAGAAATAGAAGAACTATGAACAAACATACAAAAGAACTACAACCTTTTAATTCTCTGTACAACACATGAGGACTGGGTATGTAGCTCAGTGGGTAGAGTACTTACCTAACATGTTCAAGGCCCTGGGGTGGTTCCCCAGCACCATATATACACAAAAGAATTGTCAGAGAACACATGAAGCATGAAAAAGAAACTGACAAGTGCAGAAGAAAAGAGAACTTATATTCATTTAACAGCTCATTTATGTCTGGCACTTGCTACTTTTCCTATATATTTCATTCTAATGAAAAGCCTCAGCTTGGGGATATAGCTCAGTGGTAAAGCATTTGCCTAGCAGGTGTGAGACCCTGGGTTTGATTGCAAGCACCAAAAATAAATAAATATAGCCTCAGCATGACTTCCACAGTGCAATATTTTTTTCCAGGAAGCATATTATCTGAGCTCTTTTCTAAGACGTAATGCAATTGATATTAAACATTTTTAAATTCATTCCATGATTTCTTTCTCACTTCTAAATGAACTCTTTAAGAATAAGGATGGTTGGTATTTTTCTTCCCTATGCTTTGCCCATAGGTTTTCAGGAATTATTTGCTATTTTGATAAATGGACGTTTAGATATGTAGGGGTTAAAATTACTTTATTTAGAACAGAGATATCTAAACTCACGGGTGTGTATTCCAGATTTTGTGAAAGGTGATTTAACAAAATGTGTGAAATAAATATAATTATTGAATGTAATAATTTTATGCTAAACATGCATGTTTGTGTGATTCATAATATACAACATATATTAATAAGCAATATATAAATAAATTAATAAACAAATGAGAAGTCTTATACATACATATTTATCCACTCATAATTGGTACATCTCCAAACATATATCATGAGATATAAAGACAGATATACATGATGCTCTATACACTACTAATGCTTCGTGAACAAAGTAAGAACAAAAGAAGAGTAGCTCCTTATTATCAAAATTAAGTATCCACAGAAATTAGCCAACAAATTATTATAGTTTTTTGATTTTATAATTTTCATTATTATCTCAAGTGAAATTGATCCTTGCTAAGATAAATCAGTAAAATAAACTTCATCTGAGGTGTTTACCTGTCACGTGTTCTGAATTTCATCTAGGATCTATTATGGAATAAATGTTTCTGTCCTCTCAATATTCATATGCTGAATACCACTAATATTCATATATTGAAGATCATTAAAGTGATGGTATAAGAAGGTAAAGCTTTGGGGAGATGATTACATCATGAGATTGGGTCCTCAAGAATGGATTAATGCCCTTATAAAATAGACCTTAGTGAGCGTCTCCCTCTTATTTTTTTTTTCAACATGTAAGAACAGAACTCTCTATGAAACAGGAACCCTATTATTCTGGCACCCTGATCTAAGATTTTTAGACACAGCCTCTAGAAGTATGAGACATAAATTTGTGTTTTCTATAAGCTCCTAGACTGTGGTACTTTGTTAAGGCAGCCTGAAATGACTAAAACAGGACCTTGGACCTAAACTGGAAATGGATTCTGACATTTGCCTGGAAAATAAAATGAAAGATTGAGTACAGTCTTGGGGATGGAAGAAAAGCTAAAAAACACTTATTTCATCTTGAGATATTGTTCTGGGAGACACTGAGTGATCTCTAACTTGTAAGAAATTGAATGAGACATTTCATTAAGAAGGAGAGTGAGGACAATCATTGATTTACCCCAGTTCCCAGGGTTATGTTTGACTTATTACCTTAGATTAAATAAAAATCACCAGAGATGACTTTTTTCAATTCAGTGATATGAGCATTGTTATATTTTAAATATCTAAAGGAAATTATGAATGATTCCTTAAGAAATTTTAAAAAGTCTACTGAATTTTGATTAACCATATGCATACATGTGTGCACATAGGTGAGAGGGAGAGAGACACGGAAAGAATAGATTGATCCAAAAATTTGTGAAATCTTATGCTAAAGCAAAATTTTCTAATAAAGTTTAAAATCTCCTTCATATTATTAAATGCTTCTGAATCAGAAATTGTATAATATAATATCAATATGTATGTTACTTAATAGATTAAGTTAATCACTATTTGATAAAAATTGAAAGAATAGTTCAGTATAGGAAGAAGTATTTTACTTTGTTTTTAGTTTATAACATTTCTGCGTAATTTCAAGAGATTGTCCTTGGAAAATACTAATAAAAATGGTGGCAATTTAAAGGTTTTTGATTACAATATAGAGAAAAGTTCTGATTGTGTATAAACTTAGTGCACATTCCTCACATGTGCAGGATGTCTCCTGCCTTCTCTATAAGGGTCGACCCCCAGCACATGATACCCTTCTACTTTCAGATCTAGATGATGATCACAGCAAAGAGTGAGCTTCTGGTGGAAAGAACAAAAAACTTAGCTAACAAAAAATAGGGGGTGGAGAGGAGTTAGTCAATTATACTCCCTATCCTTTCTCTCTTTGGTAGAATCCTCTGGGATACAGTATCACCTTTAAACTTTAGCAGACATGTCCTACAATGTCAAACTAACATAACATCAGAGAGGTTTTCTCCACAAGTCTTTGAAAACATAGCCAGCACAAAAATACATCTGAACACACAGATTCATATTATTATTTAACCCAGTATTTTTCTTCCCCAGAGCCTTACCATAATGGATACATACATCCCAAATGAAATCACAACACTTATATTATTACAGAGTTGAAGTCATTTGGGAAACTACTGAGAATAATTATATAATATATATATGTATATATATATATATATATACATGTATATATGTGTATATAATGTGTATATATGCATAATGTGTATATATTGCATAATTGTATATAATTATATAATACAAATGTATGTATATATATACACACACACACACACACACACACATGCATATATGTATATACATGTTCCTTGACTTGCAATGAGGTTGCATCCCAATATATCCATCAGAAGCTGAGAATACATTTAGTATACCTAACTACTGGAACATTAAGGCTTAGCCACACAATACATTATAGTGAACTACTTGTTTACCTTTCTTACCATGTGGCTAACTAGAAGCCCTACTTCCTAGCTGCTTCCCAGCTGCTTCTCAGAAATATGCGAGAATATCCCTATTGTATATTGAAAGTCCAGCAAAAGAACAAAATTCAAATTTAAAGTATGTTCGCGGTATGTATTGCTTTCCTACATGATAAATTTGAAAAAATATAAATCAAACCATCATAAATTGGACACTGTCTGTATTTATATGTATATGTATACATGTATATGTACATATATATAAATATGTATGCACACACAAATATATGTATTTGCATATATATTTGCATTTAAATAAAATAAATAAATTTAATAGTATGTCAGAAGAAAACTCATGCAGAATATTTATGTTACATGAGAGAAATTTGCATATGCAGAAGAAATTTTCAGAAATATTGTTGGTTTTTCCTTCAAAACTTGACATATTTTTTCCAAACAATATTTCTACTGAGTTTTCAAAAGCAATTTTTTTCTAAACTCTGATATCATCATAAATGATGAATGGTTCACATTGACATACATTCAGTAAGAATGCTAGTTATAATTCTATGCTGTTTTCTGATGAAAAATAAAGGAGAGCTTCAAGGATATTTTAAATATGTATGTTTCATTGCTACTGATAATTCCTAAAGAAAAAGAATCATTTATTTCTTCACATATCAGAGTGTTGAGGGAAGTTGATACTTTATCATCATTCTATGCAATTTGAATAAATGTTTCCACTTTTTTCTTGAGTAGTTTTTTTTTTATTTGATGAGACTTTACAGTTTGTTATAGTTCTGTGGTAAGATGAACATGTTCTGTTTTTACTCTGTACAAAAATTATTTTTTCTGTTATGGTAAGATATAGAATGTCTCCTGGAGAGCTCATGTATTATGTTCACAATTGATATAATTAAGTCATGAGGGTTGTAATCTTATCAGTAGATAGATTCGTTGTGATGGATTTACTAGGAGGTAACCTAGGCAGGTGAGTGTGGCTGGAGAAGGTGGGTGCCTGGGAGTGTAGCCTTAGAAACTGTGCTTTTGTCTTTAAATTCTTTGTTTGTTTTCTCTCTCTTGCTTCTGGCCTCCATGATGTGGAAGCAGAGGCTGGCTATCTCCCTCTCTCTGCTTCCTGGAGCCATGCTCTGAGCTCTGCACACCAGGCCTAACATGTACTAAAACTCTGAAATCTCCAAAAACTGAGAAAATAAATCATCCTTCCTCTAAGTTGTGTGGTCAGTTGTTTGGGGTTATAGCAATGAGAATGTTGACTGAGATATTTGCATTCTATGAAAAGATTTGTTTTCATTATTTAAATCCCATGCATTTATTCATATATAAATTGATTTTAAGGATTTGATCATTATTATTATTAGTAGTAGTATTGTTGAAGGAACTATTTATTCATATTTTCTTACATATATAAATTCATATTTGATGGGTCACATCTACTGAGTGGGTATGGAGCTACTTCAGTCAACTTTATTTTCTAAAATTCAGAGCATGGTTTAAACATGATTAAGCATAATAAAATAAAAGCATATTTGAATATTTATTTTTTCACTCAAATTAGTGGAAACTAGGTTGACATTTTACCTTGTGAATCTTAGTCACAATTAGTATTGACATAACTTAAACTTTAGGGGAAAGATAAGATTTATTTAAGTAACAGATCTTATTTTACTCATGTCTATTTTCATTTCAGCTGTGGTAACACAAATATGTATCTTAAATATATATCTTACTCCTAGTAGTAACTAAGACCTGTGGTTCTAAAATTGAAGCAATATTTGACCTTTATGAAGTTTGATGAACAATTGTGTAAGGTCTCTCACTGGGTTTTATGAGGCTTTATTAAGAAAAGCTAAGGTATTATTCTTTCCAAAGAAAGTTAGACTCAGTCAAAAAAGCAAAATATACAGTATAAAATACATAATTGAATATAAATATATTAGTTTTCTATGTCTGCTTTAGCAAATAATCATACACTTGGTGGCTTTAAACAACAAATTTTATTGCCAACTGTTTTGGAAACCAGAAGCCCACAATCAGTTCCATTGAGCTTAAACCAAGATGTCTTCCAGCTAGATCCAACTGGAGGATCTAAATTAGAATATATTCCCCTAGCATGTTCTGGCTTCTAGACGCTACCTGTATTGCTAGGCTTTTGGCTCCTTTAGTCCATCCTCAAAGTTCATTCCAATATCTACTTACATCATCACATGCATTTTTTTCTGATTCTGACTTCTCCTACATCCCCATTGTAAGTACCCTTGTGATTATGTGAGTCCCACCCAGATAACACATTAATATAACTTAGTATTCAAGTGTATAGAAAAGGAAGTAAAATGTACATAAAGATGCACACAAATATATATACCTTACCTATCAATTAAAGCAATGAACAAAAACATTGAAAATTATTGCACATCTCATTTCTTCTCATGAAACTCTAGTCTTCATACTTTATATAAGTCTTTTTTTTCTTTTTTGCACTCAGAAAACATAGCTTTTCACTTGTTAGCTTTTTAAAGAAAATATTCCTTATTAATACTGATGTAGAAAGCCCACGGGGCCCCTTGGAGAATTACCTTGGTTCTGGATACATTACCACTTGCCCTCATGGATATATCAAACCACACATCAATGAACAGTCAGGGTCTACCTCTCCAGCATATGAATGGCCCCAACCATTGATTCAGCGACAGAATTCACCAAAGTAATCACATTGCAACCACAACTTACAGTTCACTGGGACAATTACTCTCTCCCTACTGAAAGTCTTCTCCCCTTAAGAATCAAAATAGAAAAGCCCAAAGTGTGGGGACAGAAGAAATTATTTCACTATTGGGTCATCAGAGCAAATAGAGAAATAGACTTCTTCGGCTCTCCTCCTTCAAGCCTCATCTCAATTATCCTGCTGAGGAGAGTAACAGTACTATATGCAAAGTGCTGTCTTAAAATACAGAATGCATTTAATAGGAGCAGACTCCAAAGACAATTGCACCAGTAGTAAAACCACAAGTGGTCCTCTGATACATCATTCCATCATCTTCTAAAGCCAGCTGCTTCTGGATAATAGGAGATACAATAAATCTTATTGGCTTCAAATATATTATCTTTCCGGTCAAATTCAGTGTTATCTGAGAAATCTTGATGCTAATATGGCTTTTAGAGGACCCTAGATGGTGGCACAGTCAGAAGCATTGAAATCAGGGAAGGTAGTTCCTATCCAGAAACATGGGTCATTGTACTGAAGACAAATAGATTCAGTCTCTGTGATTTGATGCAATCAACCTGTTAACAGATGGTTTCATTAGTGCCAGGCCGGTCATCTGTCCTCAGTAGGTAGGACACTTCATGCTGTGGTTATTTAGAAAAGTCTGGTTGAGAAAAGCCAGTGTCATACTTACTAAAGAAGAATATTGTTTTGTCTTTGACCTTCCATGTATCATGAGTGCATTCATTCTTGGAATCTAATACAAAATGTTAAACCAAGAAAATCTGATAGGGTTGGCTGTTTTGAATCTCTCAATGTCTTTAATATAGGGGAGAGATTAAAAAGGAAGTTTAGTTTAGTAATGAGACAAAAAGCCAGCACAACATAGGAATCAACTGTATACAGCAAATGATAGATAAGTGCTTTTATATAAATAAGTAGTCTAATACTCTAGAATTGTTGCAAACATAATTTCTTTTTTTGCGGTACCGGGGATTGAACCCAGGGGCGTTCTACCTCCAAGCTATACCCCTGGCCCTATTTTTTATACTTTATTTTGAAACCGGGTCTCACGAAGTTGCGGAGGGCCTCACTAAGTAGCTGAGGCTGGGCACGAACCCGGATCCTCTGGTCTCCGCCTCCCGAGTACTGGGATTACAAGCGTGCGCCACCACACCCGGCTCTGCATCCATATTTCCTAATGTAAGATTTAGTGATACCTACTTTCTGCTCATTAGGTATATGTCCATGTTTTACTCAGTTTTCCTGTTGCTGTGACCAAACTACCCAACAAGAATAACTTAGAGGATGAAAGACTTACTGGGGCACCTGTTTTCAGAGGTCTCAGTGCCTAGGGCTGGATCCAAGGAGAACATGGGGGCAGCAGTGGCAGCAGTGGCAGTGGTGGCAGGGTGCATGGTGGAGGGACATTGTTCTAACATCATTGGGGCCAGAAGAAGAGAGAGAGAGAGAAGAGGGAGCCTGTAGACATATATAGTCCCCAAGACCACAGCCCCAGTGACCCATTTCTTCCAGCCATTCACCATCTCTGAACCTTGCTGCACGGGGGCCGTGCCTTCAACACAAGAGTCTTTGTGGGACTTTTTAAATCCAAACTAACAGTACATCCTTCAGACACCATTCATTTTTTTTTTTTTTTTTTTTTTTTGCGGTACGGGGGATTGAACGCAGGGGCGTTCTACCTCCGCGCTACGCCCCCGGCCCTATTATTTTATACTTTATTTTGAAACCAGGTCTCATGAAGTTGCGGAGGGCCTCACTAAGTAGAGAGAGAGACAGGGAGAGAGAGAGAGAGAGAGAGAGAGAGAGAGAGAGAGAGAGAGAGCTTGCATGCGTGCACAAGCTGAGGCTGGTCGCGAACCCGGATCCTCTGGTCTCCGCCTCCCAAAGTACTGGGATTACAAGTGTGTGCCACCACGCCCGGCTAGCCATTCATTTAATGTGTATTAAACATGCAAGAAATTCTAGATATTTAAGATACTAGTATAAAATTCTTATATCATTTTAAAAATATATTTCAGTGAAAGATAAGAAATAGTATTTTCTTCTATATATTCAAACTACCAATATTTGCTTTAAAAAGATAAACTTATTTTATATTCTGAGAAAACCTTGTACACAGTTTTTAATTTGCCAATTTACAGCTATTTATACCAGTTTCTTAATTTTATTTAGTGTACTTCTGAAAGATCATTACAGAGTAACATGTTTTATTTTTTATATCTTTTGAAATATATTCTCAGTAGTTTATTGAGGAAGAAAATTCAGGACATTTCATTCTATTTACCATCCATATGAATGTGATTTATTATTTTTATTGAAACAATTCTTCTAAGATTTTGATTCCCACATTTAACATAATATTGTTCCATTTAAATTACAATCTCTATTTTTAAAAATGTGGGTTTTTCAGCACTGTAGGAGAAGTTTTTATATTATCTATATATTAGAGCAGTGATAAATGACACTGGTGTTAAATGGAGTGGATTCCAAGCAGATACAATTTGTAAAAAGTTTTCCTTCTCTTCATTGTCAGATATTTCTACATAATAGCTGTAGCTCTGTGATTCCATTATTATTTTCTGCTGTTTATTTTTTATTTTTATTTTTTTTATTGGTGCATTGTAATCATATATCTTGGTGGGTTTCAGGGTGGTAGAAGTATACATGCACGCATCGGTCAATTAGCCCTCCCCCAATTCTCACCCTTATTCCCTCCCCCTCCCTCCTTCTCCTGCTCAGCATAGTAGTTGACTTTGATATATCTGTGTATGTACATCCTGAGCTTTAGGGTGTTTCCCTCTTCCCCCCTCCCATCTCCCTCAATTAGGTCACCTTCTTTACTCATCTGAGGTTTTTCTCCATCTTTTTCAGGGCTGTGATTAAACAATCCCTAGTATATATCAAACTAGGGTCTTATTGGCAATCATACAATGGTAAGCCTAGAGTCATAAAGTTATTTGTGAACATTAATATGGTATTCTATGGGGCACTCAATGTAAATTATACAGATTACCAAGGATGATTTTTCTATGAACTTGAATGCCCTGGGGATTGAACCCAGGGCATTCTACCTCTAACCTATACCCCCAGCCCTATTTTTTATTTTTTATTTTGAAACAGGGTTTCTCTAAGTTGCTGAGGGTCTCACTAAGTTGCTGAGGCAGGTCTCAAATTTGCAATCCTTTTGTCTCAACCTCCTAAGTACTAGGATTATAGTCATGTGTACCACTCCTGGCTGAAAAATATTTTTTAAGTCATGTGTTAATATGTTTTTATCTGCCTTGGTTCAAAATAAATTTACAGAATAAGGAGAGACTACAAATTGTTATTTAAAATTAGAACAACCTGTTTTCCCAAAACCAATTTTTGAAAAGGCTGTCTTTTCTCCAATGTATGTGTTTGGCACCTTTGTCAAAAGTCAATTGGCTATAAGGGTTTGGATTTGTTTCTGTTCTTCTAGTCTGTTCCACTTGTCTGTGTGTCTGTTTTTGTTCTAATAAAATGCTGTTTTTATTACTATAACTCTGTAGTAATTTGACGTCAGGTATTGTGATGCCTCCTGCATAGTTTTTATTGCTGAGAATTGCTTTGGCTATTCTGGGTCTTTTGTTTCTCCATATGAAATTTAGGACTGATTTTTCTATCTCTGAGAAGAATGGCACTGGTATTTTGAAAGGGATTGCATTAACCCTGTAGATCACTTTTAGTTGAATGGCCATTTTGATAATATTTAGTCTCCCTAACAAAGAGCATGGGAAATTTTTTCATATTCTGAGATCTTCAATTTCTTTCTTTAGATTTTTATAATTTTAATTGTAGAGGTCTTTTACCTCCTTGGTTAGATTTATTCCTAGGTATTTTATTGTTTTTGAGATTATTGTAAATGGAATTGTTTTCTGGATATCTTTTTCAGTGGACTCATGGTTGGCATATAGAATAATGATTTTAGATTGACTTTGTATCCCAATACAGTTCTTCTTTTCCTATTTGAATTCCTTTGATATTCTTCCCTTGCCTTCTTCCTCTGGCAAAACTCAAGTGCTATATTAAAAAAGAGTGGTGATAGTGGGCATCCTTGTATTGTTCCTGATTTTAAAGGGAATTCTCACAGTTTTTTTTTTCTCATTCAATATGATGTTGGCTCTGAATTTCTTGTATATTACCTGTATGATATTGAGGTTAGTTCCCTCTATTCCGATTTTCTGCAGTGTTTTTAACATGAATAGATGTTGGAGTTTGTCAAATGATTTTTCAGCCTCTATTCAGATGAACCTGTGATTTTTGTCCTTAGTTCTATTTATGTGGTGAATGACATGTGTTGATTTGCATATGTTGAATCATTTTGCATTCCTGGAATTAAACCAACTTGGTCATGGTGTACAATTTTCTTGATATGGTTTTGAATGTGTATCACTAGTATTTTGCTTAGAATTTTTGCATCTATGTTCATCAAAGATATTGGTCTGTAATTTTCTTTTCTTGAGGGATCTTTATTTGGTTTTGGTATTAAGGTGATTCTGGCCTTGTAGAAGGAGTTTGGAAGATTTCCATCTCTATTCCATGGGATAATTTGTGAGGTATTGGATTTAGTTCTTCTATAAAGGTTATGCAGGATTCAGCTGGGAATCCATCTGGACCTGGACTTTTCTTTGATGGAAGGCTTTCTTATTGCTGATTCCATCTCTTTTCTTGCTATTGGTTGGTTTAGTTTTCCATATTCTCTTGATTTAATTTAGGTAGGCTATATGCATCTAGAAATCTGTCAATTTCTTCTGTTTTTCAGTTTATTGGAGTATAAATTTTCAAAATATTTTCTGATGATCTTCTGGATTTCCCCCACTGTCTGTGGTGATATCTCCTTTTTCATTCCTTATTTTAGTAATTTGGGTAAATATCTCTTTCTTTGGTTACGTTGGCTAAGGGTTTATCGATCTTGTTGATCTTTTCAAAGAACCAGCTTTTTGTTTTATTGTTCTTTTGTATTGTTTTGTTTTGTCATTAGGTTGTTTATTTGGTTATCCATTTGTAGAAAAATGGAATTAAATACCTACCTCTCACCCTGCACAGGAGTCAACTCAAGATGAATCAAAGACCTGGAAATTAGATCAGAGATTTTGAAATTACGAGAGGAGGGCATAGGTCCAACACTCCAACATGTAGTCACAGGTATAAACTTCCTTAATAAGATCTCCAAAACTCAGGCAATCAAACCAATAATTAATAAATGGGACAGCATTAAATTAAAAAGTGTCTGCTCATCAAAAGAAAACATCATAAGTATAGAGAGCTTACAGAATGGGAGAAGATCTTTGTCAGGTATTCTTTTGATTGAGGACTAATAATATCTAGGATACACAAATTACTTAAAATACTTAACACTAAAAATCTAATAACCCAATCAAGAAATGGGCAATTGAACTAAACAGACACTTCACAAAAGAAGAAATACAAATGGCCAATATATACAGAAAAAATGTTCAACATCATTAGCAATCAAGGAGATGCAAATTAAAACTTCACTGAGATTCCATCTAACCCCAGTTAGAATGGCAAACATCAAGAAGTCAAACAACAATAAATGCTGTTGAGTGGGGAAACAGAAACTCTTGTACACTGTTAGTGGGATTACAAATTAGTGCAGTCACTAGGGACATCTGTGTAGAGATTCCTCAGGACACTGGGCTTGGATGCACCATATGATCCAGCTATGCCATTGCTGGGTATCTCTCCAAAGGGACTGAAATCAGAATATTATAGTGATACATGCATATCCATGTTTATAGCAACACGATTCACAACAGCGAAATTATGGAACCAACCTAGGTATCTATCAATAGATGAATGGATTATAAATTATGGGATATGCATACAATGGAATTCTACTCAGAAATAAAGAGCAAATAATGTCGTTTGCAGAAATAAAGAGCAAATAATGGATGGACCTGGAGAACATATGTTAAGTGAGATTAGCCTGTCACAGAAAGCGAAGGGTCATATGTTGTTTGTCTGTCATATGTGGAAGGAAACACTTCCACTAACATTATGCACATACGTGAGAATACCAATGCCTATCTCAGTATCTTCTATGTGGATGGGAGGAGGAATGGGGAGGGAACCAGGGGAACACTCACCAACTACTATGTGTATGTATGTCACTACCACTGTGAACTGCATTACGATGTGAGACTATAATGCGCCAATACAAGTAGAAAATAAAAAAATAGGACAAAAAGAAAAGGTGAAAGGTTAGATGATACCACAGAGAAATATATACTGTCAGGTAGAAAAAGCCTACATTGAACCTGAAGCTTAATGATTTACAGAATTCATAACATCTGTAAAACTGAGCAAATAAGCTAACATTTCCCAGGAGTCTTCTTACAACATGACAGTAATTTTCATAGTGCTTAGGACATTTTACCTGTAATCCAGAAATCCAGATCTGAACCATTATTTATCATACATCTCTAGTGTGTGTGTGTGTGTGTGTGTGTGTGTGTGTGCGTGTGTAAGGAAACATCTTTATAACCTAACTGTGACCCTGGTCCCTTTTGGCTTCTAAAGATCTGTATTGTAGCTAATGCCATCCACTGCCTCACCAGGAGTGTGGTAGAGATGGATCTGTCTTGAGTCGACTCTGACTTCACCATCTGCCACCTGCAGCTATTGAGCAGTACAAAATTTGCACAGTATCATTAAGAATTGAAGACATTATGTATGGGAAATATTGGGGTCTACAAGATAGGATAATTCATAACGAGACTGAAAGTTTAACTGTGAAGACAGATCGGAGTCATTGTGATTCGAGTGTGGTGTCTGCTCAGAGTAGATAATTATTGACTGCCATGTAGATCCTAGGTTCTCCCATTTCAGGCATGCCGAGTTGAGTCACTCTTTCTTACTCCCCCTTTCCCTCTCCTTCCTGCCTTCCCACTTAAACTTCTCTCTCTACCTGGGTTGTGTTTTCAAAATGTCATAGTTAGCATTCCATGCATCACTGTTTCTTTGTAATGCTTAATCCTTCTTGCTAAATCCTTAAATCTTTCTCCTTATGTTAGATTCCTTCTTTATTTACAATGACTAATTTCTTATAATTTACAATAATTATCTATATTTACCTTCCATTCATTAGTTAAGGAATCTCTTGATAAAGAAAACAGGGAACATTTATGAAGTCATTAACTAACTGAATTCCAGGGAGAGAAAAGACAGGGTAGGGCTTTAATTGCATACTTATGGATCAGAACAGGCCTGAACCAGTCATGGCTAATAACAAGCAAATTTACTGCTTTAAGCTTAATACTTTAACTGTGAAATGAAGAAAATATTTTTCCATCATATATATCTTTACTTTTAGAACTATGCTGGTACCTAAGGCATTAAATTTATTTTAGCTACTTTTATTCCCTTCAAAATAAGCATTCAGATTTAAGTTTTTAAAATTATAAAGCTTTACAGAGGTGTATAAAATATCTTCTAAATCTAAAATTATAAGAAAAAAAATCTTTCATATTTCTAGCACTTAGTTCCTTTAATTTCATAACCACCATAAAAGAAAAAAAATATTTTTCCCTTTGTCCATATACCTATAATACTTGCAATAATTATTTTGAATCAGAGAATACAAATAGAAAAATAAAATTTGCAAAATAAAGGTCTTAGAAGGTTATTATAAAATGGCATGAAAAATAATATCCTATCCTGTTTAACCACTTAAGAATATTTTCAGTTTTCTAAATCAGCTTGCTTGGAAATATAAATATCTGAGTCACTTTAAATCACACAAAATGATTCCAGCACACAAATTTTGCTGTTGTCCCTGGACACTGCAGAGCTAATTTCCTATTCATGGCACATAAAATGTAACTTCTAGTGTCCAGTTTGGTTTTATCTGATGAAGCGAAGCAAAGAAAATAGAGTATGTAAGTGTTAGTATTGCTTGTTTGCTGGCAAACACATTTTTAGCTATCTGAATTATTTAGAAGTGTGTGTGTGTATGTGTCTCTGTGTACATATTTCCTCCTCTTCTCACCATTTTTCATGAATGCAAGATAATAATTGCTAGAAAAAAACATTCACAACATTCTGATGCTGAAATGAGAAAACGGTTATTTTATTTGAATATTTACTTACAAAATATCAAATCATCTGTGTTTAATGGCTTTGTAAGACGAGATGAATAGAGACTATTTTTTATAAAGTGAAAAATCACTGTGCCCTTTTGCAGCAGAGAAAGGAACTGTAAAGTATCAGTATCTCTTCTCTAACTAATAAGCTGCAAGTAACTGAAGTAATACCACAGATGATAATTTAGTTGGCATTCCCTTATCTATAAAACAAATAACAATGCCTTTACTTCGGGTCCCTGTGGAATACAACAATTATCATCAAAGGACATTAAGTGGTAACATATTATTCCTCTTATTCAGATCAGTAGAATTGAGGACCTAAAATGCCATCATAATGCATATAAATTAATGCGTAGGTTGTAAAACATGTCAGACAATGGTTTCCTTTTTTTCCATGGAAGCTTGTGACAGTCACAAACTATTCTACAACATTCCTGAGATACATGGTCTTAATACTTTACGTTGTCTGATGCATCCATTTACTCCACAGTTAAGTAACTTTAAGGAACTGAAATTGGAAAAACATCAACTGCAAAGTGACATGGATATGAATCCTATCTCCTACCCACCACTGCCACAAAGCAAGCTGGTTTCTCCTACACACTGAAAGAAGTGAATGAAATAACCAAGGACAAGGTCTGTTTTGCTACAGCATTTGCACAGGAAAATATAATTTCCACTCGTCTAAAATCTATGACCTGTGCATCTCGATTTTGTGGTACATATCGGTACATTTCAGAATAACTTTTTTAAAATCTATTTAACAAGAAAACAGAATGAAGTGGCAATAAAAATAAATATTTTGTTTAGCAAGTTGTAAGAATAGTTAGAAACTATTAAGGGATAGGGATGGGATTTGAGAGTATGGGAATAAAATTAACCCTAAAAGTAACTGGTGGATCAGAGTGGCTCTTAGTCAGCTAAGGCTGTAATAATAAAATACCACAGACTGACTAGCTTAACAAACAGACATTTATTTCTCACACTCCTGGAGGTTAGAAGTTCAGTCAAAGTGTTGACAGACTCAGTCCTTTGTTTCTATGAGTTTTCTTATTTTAGGTCACTTATATAAATGAACTTGTGAAGTATTTTTTCTAGTGTGACGGGTTTATTTCATTTAATATAATGTCCTTAAGTTTAACCCATATCCTTTTTAAAGATGAAATAACGGTCCATTGTATGTATATACACATCTTATGAATTCATTTTTTATGAACATTTAGGTTGTTTCCATACTGTGATAGTTAATCTAAGTTGTCAACTTGACCTGATCATGACACACCCAAGATTATGTGATTTTGGGTGTGTAACAGCAGATTAAAGAGAAAGCCCTGCCCTGAATGTAGGCAGCAGAATTCTGATAGGTGCGGACTTAGATAAAAAGGGAGAAGCCGCGTAGAGTGTGCGCGACTCGTTCCGAGGAAAGCGCATC
>PVJS01015431.1:0-38883 GCA_004027185.1 Glis glis
GGTACCGCAAAAAAAAAAAAAAAAAAAAAAGATAAATGTGGGAAGCTACTGTGGATGGAAGGGACGGTGTTTGTATATTTAGTGTTGCAGGAGCAGAAATCCAGGAGGCTAGAGGGAAGAGGCGAGGCCAGGCAGATAATAGGGCTGCTTCAAGAAGAATCTGGAACACCTTGAGCAGAAACTTGGATTTGGTTCCATAGTTCAGCTACAGCCAGTTAAGATTACTGTGTATGGGATAGCGTGGTTATCCTAACCACAGTCATACCACTTAAGGACATTTGGGTTGATAGCAGACCACATACAGGATGGTGGTCCCATAAAATCATAATGGCGCTCAAAATTTCTTACCATTAGTGACGTCCTACCAGTGTAAATGTGGTAGCACAACACATCACAACTTGTAAACAAACTTACTACGCTGCCAATCACATGAAAGTAGAGCACATACAATAATGTACAAGTACATAATAGCTGACAATGAAAATAAATGACTATGTTACTGGTTTATGTGTATACTTTTTATCATACATTTAGATTGTACTCCTACTTATAAAAAACTTGACTATAAAACAGTATAACATCGTACACAGGCCACAGCCTCATACACTTTGTGTTTATTGCATTTTTCTGGACTTTTATTGGTGCAATGTAATTATCCATCATAGTGAGATTCCAAGTGATACAAACATACATGCACATGTCACTTGGTGTATCTCTTTCCATGTTCCCACCACTCCCCTTTCTCCCTCTCCATACATGTTAGTGAGATTGGTAGTGAAACCTTCGTGTATGGACATAACCTTATTTGAACTGTTCCTTTCCTCGATCCTCAGTTTTCCCTTCCCCACCTCTCTCCCCCAATCCCCTTCCATTTTTCTACTCTTTTCTCCTGTCATTTGACCAAAGTCCCTTTTACTTCCTATTTTTGTTCTGGCTTCCACATATGAGAACAAACATACAACCCTTGACCTTCTGAGACTGGTTGATCTCACCTAGCATAAGTCTCTGGTTCCATCCATTTTCCTCCAAATGACATCATTTCATTCTTCTTTATGGCTGAGTAAACTTACATTGTGTGCATATGCCACATTTTCATTACCCATTCATCTATTGATGGACACCTAGGTTGGTTCCATAATCTGTCTATTGTGAAAGGTGCTTCTATAAACATGGGAATGCATGTATCGCTAAAGTATTCAACTTCAATTCCTTTGGAAAGATACTGAGGAGTGGTATGACTGGGTCGTACAGCATCTCTTGATTGCATATTTTCTCTCCTGCTTGAATTAATCTCGTGTTGTTTGGTTCCTCATGAGCCTAGAAGAAATAGAGTAGTGTGTGTGTGTGTGTGTGTGTGTGTGTGTGTGTGTGTGTGTGTGTGTGCTGTTATAGACGGATAGATAGATGCATGTTACCATATAGCTTAGGAGTATACTAGGTTGTACCACCTAGGTTTGTGTAAGTAAACTCTTACGATACAACAATGAAATCTAACAATGCACATCTCTGAAATGATCCTTGTCATTAAGTGACACTTGGCTATGTTAGAAAAATCTCTGTGCTCACAGTATAAAGGAGAGAGTTAAGAGCTGCAAGAGTGTGTCGGGGAGACCTCTGGGAAGGATGGCGTCCCTGCCACAGCTATAACTTGCACTTCACAGTCATGTCTTTTAACATTCCTCAATAGAGGGTGATAGCAAGACACCTAACCTAGATCACTAAGAACAAACTTTACCAGGGGGCCAATTGTCCTAAGCTAAGGCTCTCTGATGGTGCAGGTTAAATCTAAAAATAAATAATAGAGCCGGGCGCCGTGGCGCAGGCCTGTAATCCCAGTACTTGGGAGGCTGAGACAGGAGGATCGCAGGTTCGAGGACAGCCTCAGCAAGTAGTGAGACTCTCAACCTAGTAAGACCCTGTTTCAAAATAAAAAATAAAAATCAGGCTGGGGGGCGTATCTCTGAGGTAGAATGCCTCTGGGTTCAATCCCCAGTACCACAAAAAAATTATAGAATTTAGACTCGCAACCCAAAGAAGACTTATTTCTTAAGTCAAGTTTTTGGTAAGTTTGGACTGCTGTGAGTCAAAGGTTATGCCCCCCGACCCTCTCCCAACACACACAGATTCCTATAGCTAATTAAGGACATTCACATGCTTTAACTTCAGTGCCATGACATCTCCAACAGATCTAGGCTTCCAGATCATTTTTACACAGTAATTCAGTACTCCTCAACATGCTTAAAATGCTGAACTCTGGATTTCCTTCCCTGAATAAATCTAATTACCCAGGTACTGTCTTGCCTTTATCCAACCTTAACATTTCTACTACCCAGTCAGTCCGATTTGCTTTCTCTGGACACTGTTGGCAAGAAAAATATAAGGAAATAAAGCTCAAATGTACATGTCCCTATCTATGTGTACTAAAAGGTTACATGAAAGAAAGTTGAGAGATTCCATGGCAGTTAGACATTAATGCTGCATTGACTAGTCTTTATTACTCAGATTATAGTATTGGTCTGTCCACTAACACAATGTCTAGGACACTGGGTGGTTCGCATGCAGTAGCTATGCAGAATCAGAAGTTCCTTGTAAGCTTGGAATTCCAGCCCAAAGGTTGCCGAAGCTAATGCCTAAGATGCTCCACTGTGCCGTTCTGCCATCTTGTAAATAATACTCTTTCCTAAGTCAGTTTGGTTTTTATTCGGGAAGATAACTACATTTCATGAAAAATATAATGTGAGCAAAGAATGGGTTCAAATTTTTCGGGTATGCCCCCACACCCAAGTTCCCAAAGTTTGGAAGCAAACTGAGTTCTTTGGTGTTCATATTTTTCCCCAGAAGTCTTTTTTCTGTTTTTCTAGATAATAAGTCAATTTCTATACTACTTTCATATTTAAAGAGTCAGACTTTGTGCGTGTTATGCCAGTTAAATATTCCATCTTCTTATAACTAAATATAAAAACCAATAAATGGAGGTATGCATTTTTGCAATTTCACATGAGAATGCATCTGCCTTTGGTTTCATCAATTTATATGTGGTTATTTCTTATCATAAATAGGTTTTGAGCTGTCAGGATGATCCTTTTCTTCACACATTTCCCAGACAAAAATTTTGCACAGAGCAATCTATACCCCCAAGAAGCATGAAAAATATAGGTTTCCTGACAAGGAGGAAAACATGATAATTGATGACTGAGATAGGCTGCCCTTCTCTGGAGGTTTCTAATTACCACCTTTCATTTACATAACACTTGAAGCTCTTCCAAAAGCTTTCAGGTACATTATCACATTTGTTCTTCAACACAACCCCACTAGGAGAGGGAGCAAGTATTACAATCCTCAACTTTCAAGAATAAGCCACTAGATCTGAGAGAGGAGAAGTGATATGATAGGTCACACAGCTGGTTAGGGCTGGAGCTGGCACTAGGATTGGGATGCCAACTCCTAACCAGATATTCTTCCTCTCACACCTCCCACAGAGGCAGCTGGAAAGAACTGGTGTGGCTCCTCTTAGAGGCCTAAAGAGTAGGAGCCTTTCATTTCTTTTATGAGCATTTGCCACCTTTCCATTGGACTCAGGACAAAACTATGATTTTGTTGGAAAGCAGTAGGGTTTGAGACCTCCGTTCCAGAGAACCTGTTGGCTTTGCAGTCAAAGAGCCTCAGAGTCAACGCAATTGATTGTCATTAGGAGACCTGGGGATTCATTTTCCTCAGCTATTAAAAAAGGGGGGGGGATGATGATGGTACCTATCTCCTGGAGTTGTGAGGACTAGAAGGAATGATGCATATAAAATACTTAGCACCGTGCCTGGCACATAGTAAGTGCTCAGTAAATGATGGCTGCTATTTGTAGGGTTGTTCCTATCACAGTCATCATTATCATCATTATTATTATAGATCATGGTGAGTGCAATTCTAAACTCAGTGGGTAATAAGCTCTGCATATTGCCAATCTGTCATTTGGGGGCTCTATTGGCCTATACTTTTCTGGCCCTGACTCAAATAATGAGGTTTGCAATTTCATTGACTGGGTGTGCTAATTAGAAGCTTCTTAAAGATTTCTCTTGTCCATTGAGGCCACTAAATAATCTCCACATGGGTCAAGCTCGGTAATCGCCCCGTTGCCTCATTGACTGTGTAACGCAGCAGTGGAGGCCGTGCGAGAAGATCTGGTGAACAAGCCGAAAAGACTCTAAAGACCCCGAATCAAGCTTGTCTGTGGGCTCAATTCTTTCATTACACCCAAAACTCAACTTTTATCTACATCATAATTAAATAATATGACATTCTCTTAACCGGCATCCTGCCCATTTTTAAATACATCTTTTATTAGATGGTGGAGCTTATAAAATATTCATCAACGCAAGCCACTATGGCTCTTTTTATTTTTTATTTTTTTCTGCTGACCTAACCTCGGAGCTGCTCAAGTGGAAATTAGATTTTTTTTTTCGTCGTTGCTGTTGTTAACTCACTAAAACTGTCTGCATTTGCTAGATTTCCTAAGCACCAGGAAAAAAGTAATTCTGCAGGATTAATAAGGGCAACGTACATTCTTCTTCCAAAAAGACACAGGAAAAGGGGCAGAAATGTATTCAGTGAGGATAATTGATACTGTGGCACCACGTTCTGCCTAAGCTCATTGTGTTTGGAACGAGTGCACAGGTTCTTTGAATCCCTTGTGTGTCTCTCACGTCTTACCTTGAATTAAGGAAGACTTTTGGGGACCTTGTGAAATGTAAGATGCTTGTGATGTTAATCAGCAAAAAACAGACGTCTGGTTGCGCTTTCAAAGAGAATGAGAAAGAGCCATTTTGTGGTTTCATAGATTTTGCTCCTAATTTAGAGGTAGGAAAATCTGATAACTGGTTTTTAATCTGTCCTGTGCTCAACTTTTGCATACATCTCCTCCTCCTCCTCCTCCTCCTCTTCCTCCTCCTCCTCCTCCTTTTTCTCCTCTCTCTCTCTCTCTCTCTCTCTCTCTCTCTCCTTTATTTCTTTCTCTTAATTAAAAAAATTCAAGTTTCCAAAGGTTTAATGGTTTGTTATTGAAAGTCTTACTGGAGCTGGATGTTGGTGGCACACGCTTGTAATCCCAGTACTTTGGAGGCTGAGACAGGAGGATCACAGGTTCGAGGACAGCCTCAGCTACTTCGTGAGGCCCTCCGCAATGTAGTGAAACCCTGTTTCAAAATAAAGAATAAAAAATAGGGCTGGGATGTAACTCAGAGGTAGAATGTCCCTGGGTTTAATCCCCAGTACCACAAAAAAGAAAGAGAGAGAGAGAGAGAAGAAAGGAAGGAAGGAAGGAAGGAAGGAAGGAAGGAAGGAAGGAAGGGAGAAAGAAAGAGAGAAAGAAAGAAAGAAAGAAAGAAAGAAAGAAAGAAAGAAAGAAAGAAAGAAAGAAAAGAAAAGAAAAAGAAAAGCCTTACTGTTCTTTTGAGGCCTACAACATGAGGACCTCAAAGTATACTCTCCATAGTCCTGTGTCTTCCCTCAGAGTCCTGGTTTTGAGGTGAACTTTGCTTCAGACACTCAGGAACCCTTTTAATAAGAATGTTCTGCTAAACACTAAAAATAAACTAGCACACTCAAGTTCATCAAGCGAGTCTCTGGCTGCTCTTCAGAAGAAAGCAACCAGGTTCCCCTCACACATGCCTGGTGTCTCAACCATGACACAATCCCAAATTTAGTCTCCCTATTTTAATAAGATTTCATAAGAAAACAACTCCACATTTACCTCACTGAAGGTTAGGTACGTCAAGCAGCATAAAAGAGCTTGAAGCCCCCCTTTAACATTAACAACTTGTGCATCAACAATTTCTTGCAAATAAATGTGTTTTCTGCCCACTCACGCACTAATTTCATGATAATTGAAATGCGTGGTATTGATTATCAAGAACACTGAACCGTGTGAAATGAAAATGTAATACAGTATTATCCTAATGGCTATGTTTTCTGTTTGTAGTTTATGGTCTACAGGGGCACATACCAAGAATTTTCCTGGAATTTTTCTATCTCTGAAGTTACCTTAGCAACAGGACAGTATCAAAGAATGGGATTTCCATTGATATACTTTCCATTTCACTAGAACATTTATCTTAGGTGGCCATGGCCATGCCCCCTTGGGAAAGCTTGACTCTCCTCTCGACCTTCTGTTCTAATGTTCCCTTCTGTTCTAATGTTCATCTCTGCTCTCGAACCTTCAGAAACAGAGAATACATGTCAGTGGTTTCTATTCGGGAAGCTACAACGTTTGGGAGAGCCTCAGACTTATTATAATAGGTGGAAAATCTAGGTCTCCAGGCATAAGCCCAGTTTTATCACCATGGGCAACCTAAAAGAACTGGACCTATAATGAGTAGGCTCTCCACTTCCCTCAGGGGAACCGAGGAGATAACCCACTTCTACATCAAGCCCAGAACTGGGGTTCCTGTCCTTCTCTGTAAGACCTCTGAACTTGACACATCCATCTGGTTCATGATGCCTGAAGACCCTACTGGAAACCTGCAGCTGTTAGTCTCGATGCTCCAGAGGAAATTCCAACATTCTATCCATGAGACACGTCTGCTCCAAGAAGAAGGTCATGACCAGAAACAGAGTAGAACAATGATAAGGGGTGAGTTGGTGCCATCTGCTTCTGTTTTCACCGCACTCAATCAATGGGCTTCTCCCCACTCCATTTTGTTTTTAAATTCTGGTCTTAATCATTCACGATGTAGCTGGGTTAGGGTTCTATTTACTCTATTTACTATATAGTATTTACTATACTTTTTTTCATAATTTAATATTTCTGAATTCTTGAGGTGCCTAAAATATCAATTTGTGCATTGATTACAGCATCTCTTCCTTTTCTTTTTTTTTTTTTTTTTGCGGTGCTGGGGATTGAACCCAGGGGCATTCTACCTCCGAGCTACACCCCAAGCCCTATTTTTTAATTCTTTATTTTGAAACAGGGTCTCACTAAGTTGCAGAGGCCTCACTAAGTAGCTGAGGCTGGCCGCAGACCTGTGATCCTCCTGTCTCAGCCTCCCAAATACTGGGATTACAAGCATGCACCACCACACCCGGCTTATTTCTTCCTTTTCTAAAATGCCACTCTCAAATCAAGGAGTGCCTTATAATCTATGTCATCTAAAAATCACAGAAATTAGATCTTCTTCTGGCTAACTTCAGAACCATGTGGATCAATACCCAAAGATCTGCCTGTCTCCAGGATTCTTACGCCCTCCACAACCCTATGAGGAAACCACTCAACCACTCTGTAAATTAAGTCTCACTTTTCAAATCCATGGCCAATCCAGCTCCCTCCAACCCCCAAAATCTCAGCAAATACAGTCATCCTTGCATGCCAGTTGTGGTAACTGAGCTCTCCTTTTGCTTCTTTTGTCAGTGTTCTCCCATCGCCACCTGTTTGTCTGGCTATCACCAGATGCAGTCTACTGACCTCAGACCAGAACCAGGAGGCAAAACAAACCTGTTTTCTTTATAATTTACCCAATCTGTGATGGTGTGTTGTAGCACAGAAAATGAATTAATGTAATTCTCCATCCCTCAAGTTGTTCAAGCTTGTTCAAGATGCTACAGATGAATTAAGAATTGACTGCCTGATCAATTAGCTTCTTCCCAACACAGAGATTCTAACACTTAGGAAACTGACAGCCTCCCAAGGTTCATTTATTCAATCATTCATTCAACATTAACTATCAAAGAATACATAACTCCAAGAGGTGGTTTGGTTTGGAGAAGTCAAAAGCCCTTTAAAAAAAAAAAAAACACTGCATTTGGTTTCTGTCTCAAATACTAGAAATTAAGCTATGATTTGTATAGAGAGTAACAGGCCTTTCCTCTGGATGGCCAAAGAATAAAAACACCTTGTTAGTTCATTGCTTATGCATTTATTTCTGAAGTGATTGACAATAAGTTTAATTTATGAACTACAACTACTTTCTGCACTAGTCTTGTTTCAAGACTTTTCATCATTATCCCAGTCAGATATGCTTCACAAAATTTGATGTCTATACAAATTCTTCGGATGGGTAGACCCCATAGAAAAACATCTTAGCAAGGGGAATTGTATGTTTTTACATTGCATCGTAGGAAATATAAAAGAAAATTACAGCTTATGACAAAGGAAATAGTTAAACTTAATCCTACCTGGGTCTTTCAACATAGTTAATGAGTCAGCTAACAAGGCTTTTGTTTAGTTCATTAGGTCATAAACAGAGCTTCCACAAGAGAACAAGAAAGGATTTTCAGCACATTTCCCAAAAAGAAAGTACGTTTATGGCTAAAAGATTTGCATTGGAGCTTCCTTTCCCTAAAAGCAGATTCCATTGTTAAAGGATCATCAGATTTTTTTTTATCTCATGCTTCCCTTTTTCAATGAACGGGTTTGTGGTGGAGGCTGTCGCTGTCCTCCAAGATGCCTCTCCCTTCTTTCAAAAGGACTAGATCTCTGAAGTTTATCTACATCCTGGGTCACAAAGAATGAGACTCACTGTCCAGCCTTCCTTGCAGCTGGGTGTAATCATGCAACTAATTCTGTGTGATGGGATGAGAGAGGAAATGATGTGTTCAACTTCCAAATTGGGCCTTGCAGGAAAGGTTTGTGCCCACACATTCCCCTTCTTTGGCCACTGGTTAGAATGTCAGGAGCAAGGATGGCCATCTTAGACTACAAGATGCAAGTCATGAGAAAGGAGAGCAAAACAAAAAATTAGGTCCCTCCGATGACCTGCTTGATCTGGCCTCTCATGACATCTCCAATTGTCCTCCATTGATGATTCTATTACAGCCACGCTTGACCACTCTGCTATTCCAAGACAAGCCAGGTGCTCTTTGGTCACAGGGCCTTTGTGCCTGCTAAAGGGTCTTTGTACCTGCCCAAATAGCCACACAGCTCACTCCCTCACTCTTCCCGGGTCTTCACTCAAATATAGTCATGTGGCGAATAACAACATGACTGATAGTGATCCCATCAGACTATAATAGAGCTGAAAATTTTCCATTGTTCGGTGACATCGTGGCCATCATAATAAAGCTGAACACATTGCTGATGTGTTTGTGATGTTGGTATAAACAAACCTACTGTGCTGCCTGTCATATAAAAAGGTAGCACACATTACTGTACATAATATTTGGTAATGATGGCAAATGATGGCTACTGATTTGTGTTTTTACTATACTATATTTTGCCATTAAACTGTACTCCTTTTATTTATTTAAAAAAGAGGTTTATTGTCAAACAGTATGCTGTGTCACACAGGCAGCACTTCACGCATCTTGTGCTTACCATGTCTCTTAGTTGCATCAAGAGACCATGAGTGACTGACTGATCCACGCCATCTAGGTTTGTGTAAGTTCACTCTATGACGTTCACACAACAACAAAATCACATAAGGACCATTTCCAGGCAGGGGCCCGTTGTCAGGTGACACATGACTGTGCCACCATCCCAGTGGGACCACCTAGTCTAGAATCTCAGCAGCATCCACTCCCCAATTCTTCCTACCCCCACTCTTGCTTCATTTTCCCCCATAGTACTTACTACTGTATTATCACCTGCTATGAAGATAGTTTTTGTGATATCTTCCCTAGGCGTGGGAAAGGGGAGCTATGTGCCACATATCAAGGGGAAAGGGGAAATGAAGTAAAAAGGAGACAAACCGGAAAAGAAAGAGGGACTTTAGCTGTAAATCTAAACACCCCACGATCACCCTCACCTTCACTCTGAGGGCCTGTTACTCTCCCGGCCTGAATTCTTAAAATGTCCAATAAATCTTAGAGTACTATAAGTCCAGTTAATTGATGCATGTTTATTTTGTTAGCTTACAGAATGTATTTTAGGCTGATCAAAAGAAGTCTAGGGAAAGATATTGTTCAAAGCCCAATGATATGGGTTCAGCCGAAGCTCCATCCATCAACCAGATAACGTCAGCCTAAGGGTTCTAAGAACCAGACCACCATTCCTTCTCCGCACTCCACCATCAAAGGAACCAAGCTTACCCCTCACATGCTCACCATTTACAAAGTTTCCTATAAAAGCAGAGCCATGCCTCCCCAGAGGGGCCTCTCCACGGGTCTCTCAACCAGTCTCTCCACCTCTTTATCTCTCTGCCTCTCTGTCTCTACACCTCTGTGTCTCTTCATCTCTCCACTGTTCTCTCCACCCCTCTGCCTCTCTGTCTCTCCACTGCCACCCCAATGGCTCGCATTCTCCCTTGAATGTAATGTGTACTTCTTGCTTCCCTAAATAAACTTGCTTATAGCTCTACTCTTTGTCTTGGAAATTCTCCACACCACAACAGTTTTTATCATGTTTGATTGCCTCTCTCCCACTAGAATATCAGCTCCATGAGGGCAGGAAGTTCTGTTTTATTCAAAACTATGTCCTTAAGACCTGGAGGCCAGGCGTGGTGGCGCACGCTTGTAATCCCAGTACTTTGGGAGGTGGAGACCGGAGGATCCGGGTTCGCAGCCAGCCTCAGCTTGCTCATGCGCGTGCAAGCGCACACACGAGCTTTCTCTCTCCTTCCCTCCCTCCCTGTCTCTCTCTCTCCCTCTCCCTGTCTCTATCTCTCTCTCTCTCTCTCTCTCTCTCTCCCTCCCTGTGTTTCTCTCTCTCTCTCTCCCTCCCTGTCTCTCTCTCTCTCTCTCTACTTAGTGAGGCCCTCCGCAACTTCGTGAGACCCGGTTTCAAAAGAAAGTATAAAAAATAGGGCCGGGGGCGTAGCGCAGAGGTAGAACGCCCCTGCGTTCAATCCCCGGTACCACAAAAAAAAAAAAAAGACCTGGAATACTGAATGCCTAGAATACAGTAGGTTCTGAATATATATGTTTTGAATGAAGGAAAGGGAAAGAAGGAGCCCAGAACCCTGTCCTGTGGAGCAGCCTTTAGCTCAGAGAGAAGCAAACCCCTATTTTAAGTTCATAGTTGCATTCTCCTGTTATAGCAGCCAATCCAGGACTTTGGTTTAAAAAATCGTCATTTTTCTCACAGCATTGATGAAATGATACCCAGCTGCAGCAGATGCTCAGCTTCTGGGCGTGTTCTACAGAGCAGGAGAGAGAGGTAAGATAAGACAGACAAGGCCCTTGGCCTCTCTCAGTTCACATTTTAGCAAAGAAGAAGACATTTATCACATAATCACACCAACAAATATTAACCAGCAAGTGAGAGAAGGGGAGGGGAAAATGAGAACTGATAATGGGGAGACCTGACCTGGTGGCGAGCCTGGAGGAAAAGCCCCATGGCAGGCTGGTATTTGAAAGGTGAGGAAACCTTACTGAGGAGCTAGAAACACAAGGCAGCTTAGGGCAGAAGACCTAGGAACAGGACGAGCTCAAAGAAACCATCTATATAAAGAATAGAAATAGGGAAGGTTAATAGATACAGGGATACCAGTGCAAGTTTATACAAAACTGCAGCTCCAAGAGTGCTCAAAGGGGGAAGATGGGGGAAGCAGGCAAGTGGTGCCAGGATGTTAGAAGAGCCCACACACCTGCAAGATAGAAATGTAAATCAAGGATTAAAACTGGGCCCAAAACATTGGGTCCCCCAAGACCCAATTCCAACCAATCAGAAAAGAGCTAATGGGGAGCCACAGAAGGGAGAAAAGCTCACCTCCCGAGCACTTTAATGGTTACTGTGTTTCAGGGACCCCTCCCTCCTGTGGAAGGGGGAGCTTGTCTTAAATCTTTCTACCTGTATATCCACCCTTCTATACTATAGTCTGTCCACTTTATTCTTAAATTTTGCAGACAAGAACCCAATAACAGGAGAAACCTGAATCATTTGGGCAGTAAAGGATTAATTTGGTTGCATTACCTAGGGAAGGAGGAGAGAAAACAATCTTCCAGGCTTAAGGGACAGCATAGGACAAATCCCTGGAGTGGAGTGTGACAAATGAGAGACAGGGAGATCATCAGATGGAGCTGACAGTGGGCAAGAGTTGTCTGAAGGGGGTGGCAAGCAAGAGCTAAGGAGTTTTGACTTTTTCTCACAAACAATGTAAACCCAAGAAGTGTGTTAAGCCGGAGAGTAACTGGAATGATCTCTGCCTCCTGGCTTTCTGGAACCTCCGTGCCTCTCTTGAGCAGAGTTGCACCCCCAGACGAGGTAAGACTCCAGAATGGAAGCCTTGTTCCATTACAACTCTTTTATTCATTTTATTCACAAATGAGTTGCAAGAACTTGCCCTGGAGACAACGGGATGCAAATGCAAACGACATGGAATTGTAATAACATAAACATTATGAAACAATGTGAACCAGTTGGGCCCCCCGTGGAGAAAGACTCCCCGAACTCCTTTCTGAATTGTCTTTATGGAAATTTCATAAAGTTTGCCATTATTAAAACTGAGTGGCAATTATTTCTTTCTTTGGTTCATCAGTTGTGGGAGAAAAATTAATTGTGTTCTCCTCCTCTTTTGGAGTTCATCAGACGTCAATGAGGCAACGAGGATTGACAGGACGGAGCTCTGTGGATGAAGAGAAGGCGGGAGAAGTGGCAGGGGCGTCAGCACAGATGTGGCTTGAGAGGCGGGGGTGGTTAAGAGAGTGGTAGTGGCAGATGTGGCCTCGGCTAACAAGTGTGCTCAGAAAGCCCAAGTCATTACGGTATGTTGACATAACATTTGCTGGCTTCACAGGGGCCATCATTGTAAATTAGATTTAATATTGATTAGGCTGCTCACAATCAGGGCCAGGAGAAAATTGGACACAGAGTTCTTAGTCAAAATTGGCTCTTAAGATTCTACTTTCTAATTAACATAGAAGAACAGAAATCCAGGGCCTGTCTAGCTGACCCAGCAGGGCCTAACTGCTTTCCTGGTCTCTGGAGGTAGTGGGGACGTGACAGTAATTCCCACTGTCTTTCTATTTTCTCTCCCAGGTTGGTTCTGCTGTGCAGCAGAAGAGGAGAGAGGAAGGTGAGAGGTGGGCTGTGGAGAAGAGGGTGGGGGATTTCAGAAAGCAGATGGCTGTGTTTCTCTCCTGTCTTCACCTCAGAAAGCTGAGAAACATTTTAAAGACGTGTGGTTTGGTTTGGCTTTAGGTTGGTTATGAAAACAGGCACACATACACACACACACACACACACACACACACACACACACATTTTTTTTTTTTTTAGATTTTATTCAGGCTTAGGAGTTTTGGAGAAGTTCACATTAAATTTCCACTACTACAGACCTGGATTGAGCCTGAAGGCAACATGGTGGAAAGACGTGGGTGTGAATCCCGGCTTCCACACTTGGTGCTGTCTGACCTTGGGCCAAGGTTTGGTATCTCTGAACCTTAATCTCCTCTCCCATAAAATCTAAATAATACTGCCTACCTGACAATGTTGCTATGAAGACTAAATAGAATAATGCACTTATTATACATTCAGCAAATATCAGCTAAATCCATTAGTATTATTATATACTTTGTTCTATTAGATAATGATATTAATACCACTAATATTAAAAATACAAGCATAGCATCTAATTTTTTTTACTCTTCTTTGTTCTGTTTTGAGTTTTTTGTTTTGTTTGGTTTTGATGCTAAGGATTTATCCCAGGATCTTGCCCATACTGATCATACACTCTATCACTAAGCTACACCCCCAGGCCCAATTTTTTTTACTTTAAAAGCAATAACTTTCCAGGATGATTCCAATGCAAGTATCAGAAACTGGCTCCCAGGCTATTTTGGATATCTGGGATATCTGTGCTTCTCTCTACCAACTTCAGCCCCAATCTAGGGGCCTTGAACTTCAAGTTTTGCTTTGACAAAAGCATCAGCTTTAGCTGAACCTAATGCTTCTTGGGGCTTACCCTGGCCATTTGTGGACTTCCCAGGCAGGAAAAATACTGGAATCAAAGATCAGATCTCATTTATCTTTGGATTTCTGACACCTTACATAGGCCTTGGCCCATAAAAGCAGGCCAGAACTAGAGTAGAACAAGTGAGGCTCCTTGTGTATAATATCTAGGAGGCAACCACCCTCAGGCACCAACTCTGCCCTTTCCTGGCCCAAAAGTAAGCAGCTCCGTAAATCTTGGGCCCCACGAGCCCCACCTGGTCTTGGCTCTACTTTGAATAAATGCTTCATTAAAATGACATGAATAAACACATGAATGAAGGAAGAGAAGGAGCCTACAACTGTTCTCTCAGCCAAGCCCCCAACACTACTGCTACCTGTGCTGGCCTGGATATATGTGGGAATGGGAAGATTTTAAGACCAGAAAGATTTTAAAAATCTGCTTTACCAATAATCAATGTCCCAAAATAGCTATTTTTGAAAAATCTAAACAACAATCCCAGGTTTATCTCACCTGCAAAGAAGTCTTCTTCTAAGCTTCTTGGAGTTACTGGTCTTCCAAATTAATTGCAAAACTCAAATCCAACTAGAAACATCTGCTGCCCTTAAGAAAAAGGCTAAGCAGGGAACTAAAAGAAACAGATCCCAGGGCTCAGCTTCCAGCTTATTAATTTTCAAACCCTACTTCCTTCTGCTCCCTCTATTTCCAGGAAGAGTCAACCAGACTTATGTTCCTGTGGGATTTTACTCTCTGTCTCCCAGGACCATTTCTTGCACAATGAACACCTTTCTAGAGGAAAAAAATATATATATATATTTCCCTTTGACTATAACCTCCCATTTAATTCCAGCCTCTTCCTTCAACTCCAATAACTTCCCTCCCTTGATCTCATAAGGCCTCCAATTCATCCCTCCTATTTCCCATTTTAGTGGACTTATCCACACCTGGACACCAAAGAGCAACGATGAAATTTGTTTATGGGGTAAGGTCATACATTAAATTTTTTAAATATTTTATTATGAGGACAGTCGATGTGATAAAATAAGCATCTAGACAATGATAAACCACAAAAATCTCAACCACGTATTATGCACTTACTATGTGCCAAACTTTATTTCATTTTATCCTGCTACTAAGTAACTTTGGTTTTCTCTCCTATAAAATGTGTTGTATGAACTGGATTATGTTTTTACATTTCCATCTTTACATTTGAAGGTATACATTACAGTACTACTATGGTTACTGATGCTCCAAGGAGCCGGGGGTCTGCCTTAATTTTACACTGAATTTAATGTCTGTTACTTTTAACTATCCAGGACCTATACTGTAATGATTTGGATTTAGAATGTTCCCCTATCCCTCACAAAAACCAGGCAGTCATGTTGGAAGTGGGCTTAGTTGCTGAGAGTGTGGCCTTGGGGGTTATATATGATCGCTCCTCCCCTGCTCCCTCTCTCTCTCTCTCTTTCTCTCTCTTGCTTCCTGCCTCCATGGTATGAGACCTGAGCCCTTGCTCTCTCCCTCTCCCTGCCTCCCACTGTCATGCCCTCAGCTCCAAAGATGTAACCAGGCTTAATGAGATAGATTGAACCGCTGAAATCTCCAGAACTGTGAGCAAATAAATCTTCCTTCCTCTAAGTTGTGTGTGGTCAGACTTATTGGGTCACAATAGTGAAAATGCTGTCTGAAACATATACCATTTCTAGAAACAATACCCTAATTTTCTTTTGGAACCCTCTTCTCTCAGGCCACATGCACTGGGTGGGACTGACCCTTCCAGGGTTTCAAAGATGGGTTTGACTCTTAGATATGCCCCATCCAAATGGTGCCATATCTTCCTAGTCCACGTAATTGCCCGAGGGCAGGAATGCAGCTGAAACCAGAAGGATGGTCTGCAGTGCCAGACCATTAGCTGGAATTACTGGAGAGGAGATGCTTTTTCTGCCCAGGATGGCTATAAGCTGGGAGTTGCTGAGTGGCCACTTTGCCATCATGGTGGAAGGCCCGGCCTGCAGAAAGCAGACCTGGAGCTGGGAGGGAAAGATTCCTGAATACCTTGTTTGCACTTCTGGAGCCCTCTGTGCCAGAAGTTGGACGTTTATGAAGCAATTTATTTTTACTTAAGCACACAAGCATGATACAAGAGGCACACATCCACAACAGTCACTGAAGCAGTGACTTAAATCAGTTGGAGAGTGGTGACTTCCGTACTAACCCAACACCTTGGCCCGGCCCAGTTACTCCCACTGCTTCGCAGTCTCATCGGTCCAGATGCACCCACACAACCAGTCCACGTTGACCCCAGACAGGCTGCTGCATACGCATTCATGAATTATGCCTAAGTGTGTGGGGGTAGAGTAGATTCTGTCCCTTTTCACAGACAGGAAATTCAGCACAGAGAACATCGCGTTTTTGATGATTCCCTCCTGATGGGCCTGACCTGCATACAGAAACTAAGTTTTCAGCCTCCAGTTAAATACTTGAGTGGCAAGAGCTGGGGCCCAGATACAGGGGTGTTTGATTTTGCACTCCACCACGGCTGGGTTTAGGTGAGCTGCACCTTCACACCCAGGAGCTGCAGAGGCTAATGAAAGCTGAAATGAGCCAGGCGCCGGCATGCTGGGCAAGGGGAAATGGATGGGCTGGGGAGAGTGGCTGCTGCAGGGAACCTCTCCCAGGCAGCCAGATCTAATTGTATGAGCAATAATGCTGACACGGTGGGGGGGCCCGGAGGCTTGGCAGAAGTCGAATGTTGCCAACATGAGACCTCACCGAGGTTTTAGACTTCTCACTTGATCAATAAGACCCGACTGGTACAAGGACAGGGGTGATACTAAATGGCATTTGCATGAATCTTCAGCCCAAAAAGCAGATAGGGTCAGAAAGTTCCAGAAGCCCATGATCACTAAGGGCACAATGGCGCTCCTAAAGGACCTGCAGGCAGACTGAGCTCAGCCTTCTCTAATGCCTTGTCCAGATTTCTGGTTCTATTTAGGTTTTCCCCTAAATGTAGATTTTTCTCTTTGCTCCTTTAAATTGAGGTATCTCCTTGCTGAACAGGGTTGGTGAGGAGTAATGCCGGATTGAGTAACACATTTTTAATGATGTGAAACAAAGCTTTAATCACCATAGTTATTTACAAAATAATGTCTTCCTTGCATTTGGTTTAATAGCACTTTGTCCACAGCTTTCATCAAAACAACTACCCATCTGACTTATTGGGAGATTATATTAAATGTCAGAAGATCTCCCCAGACTCATAAACGCTTCCTCGCCAATCAGGATTTTAATTTTGGATGGGGAAATAATAAATACAATAATTATTGAACACTGTGACATTAACTGATAAAGAAACCTGCTTCCCTTGAATTGTCAATTTCACATTGGCATAAAAAATAGATTAGTGACAATTTAATCCCACATCTGGTGACCTTTAAGTAATGCTGTTAGCACACCACAGCTTTGTCTCTAGAATGTCATCAGCCTCCTCTCTAAGAGAAATGATACCTCAATTCTTCAATTTGGAATTGTCTCCAACATTTGCTAATGTTTAGTATCTGGTAGCAAATCTAATGGGGTATAAAAGATCCAGCTGCCCCAGGCAACTCTGCCAACAGCAAAATTTAAAATAATCCTATCATAATTTACCATATGAGAGAGATTAGGTACAGTCAAGAAGTCATAGAACCAGAATACACTTTGTGTCCCTCAGGACATCTGCTCACCGCTACACCCCTTGGTGGACAGCTACCTTGGTGTCAGCTTTGGAAGGCCAATTGTTCAAATCAGTAAGATTTTAAAAGCATGTCCCTTTATACTTAGCTATCCTATATTTAGAATACTATCCTAGAGAAATAGTTATACCTGGGCACAAAAGACTATTCATTGCAGCATTGTTTATAAAATTCAAGATATCAAAAATTGTGAACAACCTTAATTCCCATTAAAAGAAGAGAGATTAAATAAATTGATACATCTGTATAATGGTGTATCACCCAGCCACTAAGAAAGAATAGCTGCCAAATGTACTCACATGGTAATCCCTTCATGCTATACTTTTTTAGTCTTGGTATTGGGGATTGAACCCAGAGGCATTCTACCTCTGAGCTACACCCCCAAGCCTGATTTCTTAATTTTGTTAAATTTTGAGACAGGGTCTTTCTAAGTTGCTGAGGGTCTTGCTACATTGCTGAGACTAGCCTCAAACCTGTGATCCTCCTGTCTCAACCTCCCCAAGCACCAGAATTACAGGTGTGTGCCACCACATCCAGCACAAACTTAGATTTTAATCCATTAAATAGAGATGCTCATAATACCACAACCTCATAGAGGTATTGGAATGATGAAATGAGTTCGTGGGCACAGAGTGTTCTGGACCAAGCCTTTTCCAGCAATTCTCTTCCATCATCAAAGTTCTTCTCTCTACTGGATTATTCTTATTATATGAAAATTCTGCTCTTTCTGGAAAGACAAGGAGAGATTCTCATAACCCCACCTCTCCCACCACCTGTCTCTAATTTGCCCTTTTCTTCTTTCCCTTTTAGAAGCAAACTTCTTGAGCCTTTTGTCTATACTCCTTGACTCCAATTCTTCTTTACAGCCCATCTGGATGCAGACTTCAGCTCAGTCTCCTGCCTCTGCTCATCTCAATGCCTCCACTGGCCTGTGGGCCAGATCTCCCTCCTCATCTCCCCTGATCTGCCAAGATTTGACCCTGCTATCACCCCCTCTCTTCTACACACGTTCTTCATTCGGCCTCTAGGACCATGCCTCCCTGACTCTCCCACCTCACCGCTTGCTCCTGTTAGCTTTGCATGCTCCTCCTTTTCCTTGATGGTATAGTGTCGGGGTGCCCTGGAGCTCCACCCTCCGGTGATCCCAGAAAGATTCAGAGTCTTGAAATACCAGAGAGAAACCACAACTCCCAAACAGATAACTGCCAACCCAGGCCTCTCCCCAGAACTCTGGACTCAAATTCTCAACCTCCCTTGGATGTTTAATAGACATCTCAGGCTCAGGATGTCCAAAACATGTCCAGAGAGTCTGCTCGAACGCTTCGCCCAGCTTGCTGTTTTTGGTTGGTGGCAATTCCATACTTCTAGCTCCTCCAGTCTAACCTTGGTTTAGAGTCATCTGTGTTACCTTTCCTTCCTTAACACCCCACATCTGACCTACCAGGAAACATCCTTATGCTCTTTTCAAAATAGGACCAGGATCCAACACGTCAGCACCTCCTGTGCTACCACCATGTGCTAGTCAACTTAGCATCACTGCAACCAAATACCTGACACCACCAACTTAGAGGAAGAAAGGTTTATTTTGTCTCTTAGTTTCAGAGGTTCAGTTGACTGGTTCCAAAGCAGAAACATCCCGGTGAAAGGGCATGGTGGAGCGAGGTTGTTCATCTCATGACAGCCAGGAAGTAGAGAGAGAAGAAGGGGCCGAGGAGAAGATAAACCCTTGCAGGGTATGCCCCCAACGACCTATACTCCTTCTGACTAGGTCCCACCTCCCAGTAATGTATTCAGCCATCAGTGATTCATCCAATGATGAGATCAGAGCCCTCATGATCCAGTCACTGCCTAAAAACCTCACTTCACTGCAGACCATACTTTGAATACAAGACTTTGGGAAACATCCCAGACCTAACCCAAACACAACATACGGTGATTCAAGCCACCACCATCTCACACCTGGACGGCTGCAATCAGTGCCCCCCTCTTCTACCTTTCCTCCAAAACATCTGTTCTCAAGGCAGCAGCTAAAATGATCTCTTCAAATGTAATTCAGATCCAGTCTTTTCTTGAGATGGGAACCTTGTAGGGACTTCCCGTTTTCTTCAGCAGTCTTTTCTGATTGCTGACTTTCTTGCTATTCCTCAGTCATGCAGAGTCCTCGGGGCCTTTGTGAGGGGCCTTTGTTTTTAGGTTTTCTTCCAGCTTTGTTCCCTCTGCCTGGAACATATGTTTCCCAGATGCCCACAGCCCATTCCTTGCTGACTTCAGATCTCTGTTCAAATACCCCCTTCTCGTAAGGCCCACCTTGACTACCGTATGTAAAATGACAAAGTGCTGTCCTCCCACCATGCCTCACACTGTTTCCCTGGCTGTACTCTGTCCTTCTTCCATAGCACTTATTATCATTAACCAACTGTATAATGTGCTTAGCTGCTGCATCAGTTGATTACTGTCTTCATCTATAGAATATAAACACCCTCAGGGTAGGGATTTTTGTCTGTTTTCTTCACTGATGTATCCCAAGAACACTGACTAGTACCTGGCAATGCTCAATAAATATTTGCTGAACAGATGAATGAATGGACATAATAAATTAGTTGAGATTATTAAGCACCAATCTCCTTATAAGCACTGAACCTTATAAGCACTTTGCATTATTATCTCATTTAACTCTTACATCAATGGTAGGAAGGGGAAGAAGAGCAGGTACAGGCGGTAGAGAGTAAGGTATTATAACTCCCACTCTCTAACTGAAGAAAACTGAAAACAAGAAGGTTTGATAACTCACCCGGTTCACATTCTGGTACGCAGCAGAATGAATGAGGGGAGGGGGACTCGATGGGAGTCTGTCCACCTGCTAGATGAGACATCCTGTCCACTCTGCCCTGCTGCTTCTCATAATGCAACCCAATCAGTTAAAACCCAAATGTCTATTCAACCTCCATTCTATCCTTTTGTTTGTTTTTTAGTTTTAATTTCCACAATACCGTCTAAATGAAGGTCATTAAATTGAGCAGTGCTTTAACTTTACATACAAAAAAAAATTAAGTGCGGTTCTGGGTAAAATTATGGATGAGGCCATGAGTTTTTTAAGTTTTCTTCAAGCTTTGTGACTTTATTATTAAGTCCCAAATAACCTTTTGCTTCCGGGAATGGTGTTTTGGTTTGTTTATTTCTGCTGTGAGGGACTGTAGCTCTCCCTTTGGTCCAACTTATTAGCTTTAGTCATAAACAGCAATCAGTGAAACATGAGGTTTTTTATGAGCTAGTTGATTCTAGTTTGGAACTCTTTGATATTTTGGAAAGTTTTTAATGTCAGCACATTTACTTTTGGACCTATGAATACTATTTTGTTCTGGAGGCTCCTGTTTTATGTGCATGATTAATATTAGTTAGGTCATTGCTAAAGAGAAGAGACTATCTTAAATTTAGTGTAATAGGTAAAAATAATAATTTTTCCTCCATAAACTAAACAAGCTCTTTGTTGTTATTTGTTTAATGGGTAAAGTATCTAGGACCTATGTGATAAAACTAAATTCAAATGTTTTAAAGAGGAAATGCTCTCACAAGCCTTTTTAGAGTCTTTCTAGAATCAGCGATGTGAACGTTAAACCCACATCTAATGATACTGATCTGAACCTTGCTGCATTCTCTAGCTGCCGGTTCTGTGGGCAATCCACCTGTATCTTTTGAGCCATCCCACTTCTCTACACGCCGGCTTGATTTTAAGGGCCAGCATCCACATCCTTTGTCAGAGAATTTTCTTTGGCCTCCTGAGCCTCTTGTGCCTAAGCTCACAAGCCAGAAGTGTCAGGAAATCTATCGCTCTGGGAGCAGCCTTCAGTGAAGGATTTGTGGGAGTTGGCATGTACATACCCCAGCTCCCTTGCTCCACAGGGCCATGTCTGTCATGGGCTTCTGCTGTGGCCCAGTGGAGCTCCAGTCTCCCACAGCAGTAGCTCACCTAACCATGTGCCCTTTATTAACTGCCTCCCTTTCCTACCTGACGCTCTACTCCCTAACCAGGGTTTCCCGGGGCCACCTCCCAAGTAATCTACTTGCATTTCTAGGAGACCGGAAATACACTGCCTCCATATATGTTTCTTACAGAAGAAGGTTTGTTGAATTGAAGGCATTTAACAAGAAACAGACACAGGAAAACGCTCTGCCCTCTCTCTATGAAAACAACTCTAGACCCTGATCAGCCTAGAGATGGTACCAGAGGAACCTACTAGAAGCTTTACTAACTAGTCCTTATCTGCCAGTTATTTATCTTCCCCTGGGATTTACAGCCCTAAGACTCAAAAGCTTTTTGTTTTGTCTTCTCTAAAAGTTTACTATTTTTTTGTTGAAGATCCTATATACTCTGGCATGCGAAGCTACCTCCTTGAGAACTATCCATTCCCTGGGCATCTCACATGTGTATCTGAAATATATATGTTAATATATATGAAATATATATGTTAAATATATGTTAACAAACTTTTTTGTTTTTCTCTTGTTAATCAGTCTTTTGTTACAAGAGTCTGTTTTGAATAAAAAATTACTGGAGTTGAAGAAACAAGTGTTTTGTTTTTTGTGGTTTTTTTATCCTACATAGTTGAAACCCTATATCAGGATCTGCTTCTGGGAGAACCCAAAGAGCCTTCATTTGAGCCTTATTTGTAGGTCAATCAAGACTGTTACTTTTTATTCCTTCTTCAGAAAATATTTATTGAGCATCTTCTCACGTTCCAGACATTGTTCTTATCATTGGGAACTCAATGGTGACCAAATAAAACTCTCCACCTTCATGGATGTTACATTCTTGTAGAAGGGAGATGATGAACTATGAAAAAAAATATTCTAAGGCAAAGTTCAATAAATGGAGAGAAATAAAGCCAAGAAGCAAGATAGGGCATGCCAGTGGTCAAGGTGCGCAACTGTAAACGGATAGTTGGTGATGCCTGAGCAATGGGGTAAAATGCAAATGGAGACCTGAAAGGAAGTGGGAAGTGGGGTGCAAGCCAGGTAAGAATGTTAGCCTATGCAAGAAGAAACAAGTGCATAAAGGACCAGCCCAGGAATGTTCCAGAATCAGTAAGGCCACTGGGACTGCAATAAGGTGAAGAAGGGGCATGGTGATAGGAGATAAGTCATGTCCGTTATTGTTATTATGTACTGTTTTTATTTTTGTCAGTACTACCATTTAATAGGTTTTTTTTCCACATTTTATTATGAAAATTACAGAACAGTTGAAAGATTTTACAATGAACCCACATACACTCACCACCTAGATTCTATGATTTTGTTGTACCTGCATTTCTCACACATCTATCCTTATATCTGCTCACCATCCATCCATCAAGCTATCTTTTTAAAATGCATATCCAAATAAATTGCAGACATTGAAAAATGCAGCCATTATAGAGATATTGTTTCTAAGCCTGACAACAACATTGCAAGACAGATGCCAGATCCCCATTTTACAGATGAAGACACTGAGGCTCCGAGAGGTCGGATGACTCAGCTAAGGCAGCAATGAACGTGACTGACTGCAGATTACAATCTAGGGCCGTTCAGTGGCAGTGCTCATACTCTTTCTACTAACACAACTGCCACTCTCTTTTTTTGGCACTGAGGATGGAACCCAGGGGCATTCTACCTCCGAGCTATACCACCAGCCCTATTTTTTATTCTTTATTTTGAAACAGGGTCTCACTACATTACAGAGGGCCTTGCTAAGTAGCTGAGGCTGGCCGTGAACCCGGATCCTCCAGTCTCAGCCTCCCAAGTACTGGGATTACAAGTATGTGCCACCATGCCCGGCACAACTGCCACTCTTGGCCAACAGAGTAATATAGAAGACAGACAAGCAGTCGGGAAGCAGCTATGCTCGTCTTTCAAGGGAGTTGATTCCCTGTACTATTTCCTCTGCATCTGAAAGGCAAACATCCAGTGATGTGTTGGTAAATGTTTACCACCCAGCTCTTTGGATGGTGACACAGAGGGAGGGAAGCCCTGGTTTGCAACATTTGCTAATTTCTGCAGTATAAATATTCCTACCATGGCCAATTCCAGGTTATCAACCTGATGTAGGCTGCCAGCTGCTGCGAGCTGGTGGAAGCCATACCTAGCCCACCTCTGAAGAATTGTTAGCATTATACTGTGGATATCAAGTATCATTGAATCTTATCAGTATCAGAGTCAGGTCAACACCCAGTACCTGTACCCAGTGAATGCTCAGTAAATATGGATGCAGTGGTAGAAAAGATAAAGAACTACACTCACCTGCCCACAGCCAGCATCAAACATATGCACGTGCGCACACACACACACACACACACACTTTCTTCCCAGGGTAGATGGTAGTGCATTTGAATAATGAGTATGAGACACTGTATATAAGACATTTGCGTAAAGCAAACTTCTCCAAAAAAGACCTCTCTCGGTGCTGACACAGGAGAACACTATATTTTGCAAGGGCTGAGTTGATAAATCACATAAAAGCCAGCCTCCCTGTCTGAGAAGCATGCCTTTCCTCCTCCTCCTCGAGCTCCTGCTTTGGTTGAAATGTTCTCTTACCTTCAGGGCATTTCCCAGTGCTGCTCCTGAGAGGAGCTGCCTGCTCCCTTTCTTCTTTTTATTTAACATGCTTTTATTGGTGCATTGTAGTCTCACATCACAATGAATATCTATTTGATGTTAACATACATGCACACAGCTCTTAGTGCCCCCCGCCTCCCCCCGCCCATAGGAAGTACCAAGAATGATGTTGGTTTATTCTCGCATGTACACATTGTTTATGATAGTAATTCCATGGATTCACTTCTTTCTTGCCCTTCCCCTTCCCTTGTACCACTTCCCTTGCCCCACTGAGGGTTCTCCATTATCAACCAGAGTCCCTTGTGTGTCCCCACTACTCCGTAGGTTGCACATATTAATGAAAACATATGTCCCTTCTTTTTTTGTGATTGGCTGATCTCGCTTTGCCTGCTCCCTTTCAACATGCCATCTGAGGACTGATCGAAAGCTCCATTCCTTTAAATCCCCCATCCTGACCCCTTGCTCTCGGCCTTCTCCCCCCAAATTCCCTCTGCATTCATACCCCAGGAGCCTCACACACTTAAGATAATACCCCTAATCTGGTCACCTAAATCCCCCATCTTCCAGAACAAGCTGAGGTCATTGCATTGACTTTAGTAGATGGTTCTAGATTCAGCTCAGCAAAGACAGGTTTTTCCTAGTTAACCTTTGATCAATTCCTCCTTCCCTACACACGCTGCCTCTTGCCCTTATTTCCTCCCCCCCCCATTCTTGCTCAATGTCAGGCACATCTCCCAGCAGTCTGTAGTGCAAATAACAATCATCTCCCACAGAATCAGTTCAAACAAAGTCTGATGCTTACAACTGTAAAGCATTTTTTATAGTATGGCAAATCCCATTACCATGCAACAAAGAACAGCTAATTGTTAAGAATTAATAATGAGAAATAAGTATAGATAATGGTTTAGCTGACACTGTCATATTTTAGTACAATATGTTCTGAAATATTTGCTCTTTTGGGTTGTGAATGTGCTATTTTTGTCACTAATAGGTCCATAGAAGCCTAGTGGAAATGAGAAGTTTTCTCAAGGAAAGTTATGCATTCTGAGATTTCTCTGATAAGGGGAAGGGGTCAATGTGCCTGTAGTTTCTGTGCTTCATTAAAATTCTGCTTCCGTACTGTATAATGTGAGCAATATTAATTTTCTAAACATTCGTGTACAGCAGCTGCTAACTAATTTCCATAACAGTGTTCCTATTCTACAGGCATCTTAAAAGAGGGGAAGGAGATGACTGCTGAGTGTCTGCCAAAAAGAAATGGCTCACCCTAACCCAGTTCTGAATCATTCCAGACCAAAGAATGGAACACTGACTCCCCAGCCAGGGGATAGCTGGGATTCGATGAGCTGCCATAGACCCCAGAGATGGTGCACCTGCAGTGAGCCGTGGGGAGCATCCTTCCTCCAAATGCTTTCATAATGGCCCAGTTTGTGTGCCCCGGATGAGCTAATGATGGGAGTATTTCTGCAGTCCCAGTCATACTGGGAAAAGCTGCTTCCCCATCCCTCCTGCTCCATACCACTGAAGTCCCAGATGCAGTTAATCCTGCCCAATGTATTTCAGGGAGGGCAGTGTACCTGGGAAGCTGTGGACCTTTGGTGTTTCAGAGGCTTGCTCTCAGGGCACTCTCCACCCACAGGTTGGAAGGTAATTCCCAGTGTTGTACTTTCCTAGTGTATATACTTTCTTAGGCTGGACTTTTCTTGACTTTCTGTCCTCTGCCAAAACGAACAATTAGTGTCATGAACTTGAGTTCTATTAAATCTCCCTTTAACTCCCTCCAGGAGTATTGTCCTTCCTGGGATGTTGTCCAACTTGGCATTCATTCACCTCTGCAATCCATCATCTTTCCCTTCATACTCTGTCCCCAACTTGTCTCTGTAGATTTGCTTTCCACTCCTTCTTCCCATGTGCCCAGAAATCCCACCACACCAGTCTACTGGCCACTTCCCCCAAGTAAACCATATCAAATTACTCCTCCAAATCTTTACTGGAGCTGTCATCTCTAGCTAGATAACCCATCCCTCTTTAATCCCCAAGTTTTACTGTTCTTCCCTCTCTAATTCCACGGACAAAGTTAATCACCCTGACTTTCAAACTCTCCTAACCTTTTGTCCATACCCACCATCTTAAAATTTGTCTTGCTGCTGTTTGTTTAGTTGTTTGGTTATAAGCACTCAATAAATTTTTGTTGAATGGGATTTACCTCCAAAATGCACCTTCACAGGATATGTAAAAATTAGTAACCATAAATTTCCTCAACTTATATACACCCATAATTTGAGTTAGTTCAGGTAAAGCTAAGTAGTCTCTGCTTCTATTCTGTGGGTCTCCATCCAAAAAAAAAAAAAATGGTCACCAATTACTGATCACTTACCATTTATGTAGGTTAGTGTTTATATTAGTTGGGGTTCTCCAGAGGCATAAAATCAACAGGACATATGTATAAATACCTGGAAAGAGATTTGTTATAAGGTATTGCCTAGCACAACTATGGAGGCTGAGAAGTCCCACAATCTACCCAGGCTGGTGACCCAGAAAAGCCAGTGGCATAGTTCCAGTCTGAGTGTGAAGGCTTCAGAACCAAGAGAACCAGTGGTATAAATTCCAGTTCAAGTCCAAAGGTCTGAAAACCAGGAATACCGATGGTGAAAGTTCCAGTCCATGGACAGAAGACTGATGTCCCAACTTTAGCAGTCAGGAAGAGAGAGTCCTCCCTTCCTCCGCCTTTCTGCTCTGTTGAAACCCTCAACAGATTGGATGATACCCACCCACGATGGGGAGGACAACCTGCTTTACTCAGTCTACTGATTCAAATGCTATTCTCGTCTAGAAAGAACCTCACAGGTGAAGCACGCAGAGATAGTGTTTCACCAAATATCTGAGCACCCCATGATGCTGCTGAGTCGACACATAAAACTAATCATCACAAGTACTTTAAGTAGGTCAATGCTCTCCCTCACCAACAATCCTATAAAATGTGTATTATTATTTTCTCCATTTTATAGATGAAGAACTAAAGAATCAGAGAGGCGAAGCCACTTGGCTTAAACTGCACAGCTAGTGAGTGACAGAGCTGGGATTAGATGCCTCCACAGTCTCTCCATTTCCCACCCCACCTCCTAACACTTGGCACCAAAGAAGTCACTACTGCCACCTCACTTTATGAAACCTAAAGACTAAGGATAACGGCCAAGAGAAGGGGCTATTCCTTTGCACAGTCTTCTTCCCAACCCACCCTCCATGCTAGCTGCCTCTCTGGGCAGTATGGGCAGATCCACATAAGCCCTATCTCCACAAATAATTGTTGAATGCACGTTGGTGCTACAGAAAGGTCATAACAGATTTTCCTACAAGGCTCAGCAGGCCCCCAGAAAAAGTGGCATCTGTTTTCATGCTTGGCATCCTTTCCTGAGCTCTCCTCTCCCCTGCCGTCCTCACTCCTCCTCCACCCTCCCACTTGGCCGCACTGCTCTCACTCCACTCTGTCATTGTGCATTCTTACCTTCCCTTTTCCATATTTTAAAGCTCACAAAGCCGGTCCCCAGAGTCACCGCCTTCTCCAACTGTCAGAATTGTCCAAGATGCAAAACTGAAACAATAAGCAAAAATGAATGCCACCCAAAAGGGAAAAGTCCACATGTGAAAAGTCAGCAATGCACCAGCCGCTATTCTCTGGGCTTCTATCGCTGGAGAGTCTGTGACTAACATGCTAACACATGCTAACACGTTTAATCTAAACGCAGTGCTAGCCTCAACACATGCTAACACAATCAGCAGGGATGTTCTGCACTCCCTCTCCCTGGGAAGCCAACATTAGCACCAGAGCTCCAAGTTCATCAAGAGTCACAAGACTGGGTCCTAAAGAATAAAGGTAAGACATGTGCTCTGAAATTCCTTTGGCGAAACCTCCATGAGAATTGGCTGTTAACTGAAGAGTGGTGGATTATTTTGCTTTCTACTGGACTGCCATTTTTTAATACATAAAACTTAAAGACCCATCCAAGGAGCACTTACAATGTGAGTGGGAAAGAGGAGCTGAAGACCGGGGGCTCCAGAACAGCTATATCTAAACGATCCGTTATTTATTATCTTGGCCAAGAAGATGCCTAAAGGAGAGATGGACTGACTTCAAGTAGACCACGAAGGAAACCATCCCAGGGATTCTGGAACAAATGTCCTCAACCCAAAATGTTTCCCCCAACTGGCACAGAGTAGACAATATACATTTGCTGAATGAATAAATAAATGTTGAAAGTAAAAGGAAATGAAATTATTAATGGCATAATATGTAATCCATTACTTCAGTAAGTTTTTCACTTTTCAAAATCTTGCATTTAGGGTTATTAAGCATTCATGACTACCTAGACAGAAGTAACATTAAGATGAAAATTAAATGTGCTCTTTAAATTCCATTCAATAAAAGACTTTTCAGAATTTACTATGTCGCCAAGGCTGCCCATGAAGAATACCAAGAGGATACTAAGGTAAACTGGTGGTGGTCCCTGCCATCCCGATGGCCATCTGGTGACAGTTCCTTGAGGAGGTGAAGCAGCAATCTATCTTTCATGATGAAAGGAACAGCTCCCACCCAACACGCTATCCCCATTACCCCTAACAGGGCCTTAAATTACACCATGACAGATTAATTCCTTCAGGTCCTGAAGGTTAATTGAATCTCTTAGCAAAGGTCAAATACTCCTGTGATGAGTATCTTCTTACGCCATTATCACCTGAGATTGGACCCAAGCATTAGATCACAGCTGGCAGAGAGCATACTAGACAGAAAGGATGGAGGAGCCATGGAGGGAGAGGGTTCAAGACTGAAGAAGTGGAGAAAGGAGGCATCTAAGAGCATCGGTGAGTCACTGAATTTTCTACTTCCTCAGTTTTCCCATGTCCTAACCTATCGAGAGAGGCATAGACAGTTCACAGAAGACTGCACCGGCATCTCCCCACATGTCCTCTAAAGGGCCTTTCAGATCCTCATAGCTGGTTTCTCGGCTTGGCCCCTGCATTTCCTACCCTGCCTCTCCTATCTGAATCAGTGCTAATAATAACAGGCAACACTCCTTGGTACTTAGTTTAGGCCAGCCAGTATCCTATGAGCTTTACAAGAATTCTCTCAGTTCAGCCTCAGAACCATTCTGTTCCCATTGTACAGGTGAGAAAACAGGGTCAGAGAAATTAGGTAACTTGTTCCAATCACTCAGCTTGAAATCACAGAGCTGGGATTTGAATTTATTTAAGTCTGCCCCAGAACTCAAATTCTTTTTTTGTGTGTGTGATACTGGGGATTGAACCCAGGGCCATTCTACCTCTGAGCTACACCCCCAGCCCTATTTTTTTATTCTTTATTTTGAAACAGGCTCTCACTAAGTTTCGGAGGGCCTCACTAAGTAGCTGAGGCTGGCTGCAAACCTGCAATCCTCCTGTCTCAGCCTCCCAAGTACTGGGATTACAAGCATGCGCCACCACACCTGGCACAAATTCTTAAACTCAGCACTATAATGCCCTGAGGTTGAAATGATTACAAAATCTCTATTAGGTTGATCCAAGACATAATGGTCTTATCCTAATCTTGATTCAAGGTCCAGTTCAACTGTGGGAACTTGGTCTTTAGCCTAGTGCCCTCATGTACGAAATAGAGCTAATAAAATCTACATCATAGGGCTTGTGTGAAGGATCAAATGAGTTAATGAAGAAAGTGTTTGGCACAGAGTAAGTCGTCTATAAATAGTCGCTACCAGCTATAAACTCCTTGCCACAGGCACCTTCTGTCTGGTGATGTTCCTATTGGTCTCTAGGAGCCGCTCAAGCCTCTACTTCCTGCTTACAACCACATCTAGTTCACAATGGTTCTCAATCTGACTATGCATTCAGATCTCCTAGGGATAAATAGATGTAGTGCGTGTTTATATTTAGATTATACACATGCACATGTCTGTGTATGTGTATACACATATGTTCAGGAGCCTGGACATCTAATTTTTCAAAGCTTACTAAGTGCCTGTAATGTAGAGTGAGGTTGAAAGACATTGCAAATTTTAAAAAATGCTGGAGAGAGCCAAGGCCACAGACTTTTTGGAGGTGATGCAGTTACCAAATGGATGTTTGTCTCAGTCCACATTCTCACTGCTGTAATCCAACGCAACTGAACACACAACCTAGAGGAAGGAAGATTTATTTGCTCACAGTTTCCTGGAGATTCCAGGTTCAGTCCATGTGAGGCCCAGGTCTACAGATCTCAGGGCATGATGGTAGGAAGCAGAGAGAGAGAGAGAGCAAGGCTCTTCTCTCGTATTATGGAGGCCAGAAGCAAAATAGAGAGAAAAAGCCAACAGTGGGATTCAAAGATAAGCATTCTCTAAACCCCCCCAGGGACCCACCTTCTCCAGCTACACCCCAGCAGCCTAGGTTTCCACCCAGAAAAATCCATTGTAATGGATTTATCTACTGATGAGATTTCAACCCTCATGACTTAATTACACCAACTCTGAACCTTAAAACATGAGCTCTTCAGAGGACAATCTCTATCTTACCATAACAATGTTTAAATAGAGAAGTTAAAAGTTCTAGTGCCCAGTGAGGGGGAGAGCCGATGAAGGAAACGATTCAAATGATCCTTTATTCATATGTGAAGTTATCTATATCGATGTTAATATTATCTGTGGGGAGGGGGTGGGAGCAGACTGGGACCTGAAGGGTAACACATGATGAATGCTGTGTGCATGCGCGTTTCCATCACCCTGAGTCTCACTATGATTTATAACTACAATGCACCAATTTTTTTAAAAAAAGAATTTTTTTCAAATTTTTCCATCTCCATTTTTTAATTAAGCCAATTTAAAACGTTTTTAAACAAGAAAAAAAAAAGTTCTAGTGCCCAAATGGCATAACTTCAAGTTAATATTTTGTTCTTCAGGATCCTTCATTTTAGATTCTCCATCTTTTTAAAAAAAGCTTTTTTTTTTCAGTTTATTACTAAAATCCTAGCCATACCCTGGTCGTGGCCTCTGATCTTGACTCTGCCCCCAGTGGTCAAAGCCTAGGTTCCCTGAAGTGAGGTCCTGATTTGTACTGCGACTTATGGCTGTTGCTGGTGTGGTCTTCAGCCAGCGCTGGTTAGAGAGAATGGTCGTCCTCTGATGCCCTTCCTTCTTCCCCACAGATGACATGACACAAAACAGATGTACCACTTCTATCCAACCCAAGAACATGACAACACCTAGCTTGGTCTTTCTTCAGGTAGAGTCTCCTTTAAATCTTGGACTGAAACAAGATTCCTAGCAGCAGGGTCTCACCCTCCCACCTACTCACCCACCCACCCACACACACATACCCCCAAAAAAGAAAGAAAATACCTATTAGACTGTGCTGATAACTACTGCAGGCTGATTACATGGTCACAATTGCAAATATTGTCCTTGCCTCCCTGGGTTCAGCTGACAAAGCCATTAGCCCACCCCGGATGCTGCCTTCATGGCAAGTTGGATTCAAACGTGGCCTCCCAGGCCCCCTCTCCAGGCGAGGTTCTTCATTTACTATTTTCCCAAACTGTAAAAGACCCATGGAGTAAAAGCAGGCTCACCACCCGCCCCCTACCCTGAGTTGGGAATCTAAGCAGTCAATAAATTATCTGGGTGCAAATAAGAGCCTTAAAGAGGTGAAATGTCCCGATCTCCTCATACGTTAGTCACTCAAAGGGGGCCGAGCACATATTCACCAAACTTGGCAGCATTTCACTCTGAGACGGAAAACAAACATGATAAATTTCTCCTCCAGAGATAATTTTGGTGATGTGTATAGGCCACTGAAAATGAGGATGTTATGACTTTAGTGCTGTGATAATATATGGCAGTAATTATATTAACAAGGGAAATTACATCCCTCTTCAGCAATTTCAGTTCCTACCACCCACATGAATAGTGGGCAGCAGCAAAAATGCTGAAATGGTGCTTGTAAAATAGGGGGAACAATATCTGCTGAATTTAGAACCTACTTTAATCACTCTTTAAAAATGTATTGAGCTCCTACTACACACCAGGTACCATGTGAATACCGCAGAGAAGATCAGGATGAATCAGACATGGCCCCCCACCTTACTATACTTGCTATGTAATAACGGAAATGATAAGCACGTAAATCTTTGTTATACTACGTAGAAAGTGAGAGGTGATCAGTGGAGAGGTACAGATAGAGTTCAATGAAGATTAAAAAGAGGAAGTTATCACTTCTACATGAAGCTATGATGCAACTCTGGCTTGCCCAGAAAGCAATCAGGCACCCAGGAGGTGATGAATAAGTAGCACTCCACAGTTTTCCAGCTTCGAGATAAGCTGCAGACAATTAACACTGAAAATGCTGCCCATTGACCTGGCCCCAGAGAATATCCACCAGAATACTCCCTAGCTGGATGGCCATAAAAGCAAATCTCATATTCCATAACTTCAGAAATCTTTCTGAGAATCTTTTTGCCAAGAATTATAAATGTGTGGATTAATGAACTATAAATTGGGATTAAATGCATGAACAAAACCCCATAATTCATTTTGAAATTTTGGGGGAATCAATTTCAGATACTCATTCTATCCACTTTGTGTGTGTGTGTGTGTGTGTGTGTGTGTGTGTGTGTGTGTACGCACGCACCGCACATGCATGCTAATGCTGGGGATAGAACCCAGGGCCTCATGCATTGCTAGGCAAGCACTCTACCACGGAGCTACATCCCAAGATCTTTTTTAATTTTATTTTGAGGCAGGGTCTGGCTAAGTTGCCCAGGCTGACCTTAAACTTGTGATCCTCCTGCCTCAGCCTCCCAAATAACTAGAATTACAGGAGTGTGACACCATGCCTAGCTGGCTCTGCTCACTTCTACCAACTTGATCAGCTTTTGTTTTGTTCCACTCGTGTGCAAGAAGACTTAAGGAAATCCAAGAGAAATAAGACATAGGCCAGACCTGAAAGGGGCCAGGAATTTCACAACGGAGAGGAAGATGTGTACAAAATAATCATAAAGATAATCTGCTATTTTATCAACATGGGCTGGTGGAAAGAGTATTTAGTTTGCAGTCAGAGAGCATTGGGCTCCATCCCTACTTTGTAGCCTACCAGTTCCGTGACATAAAAAGGAATTCTTGACTCTCTCTCTCTATTAACAACTTTTATCTGTAAGGTGTTCAAATCACAGGGCTACCGAAAAGATTAAATGATAGAACATCATGGAAACATTTTGTCTAATCTCTACAAATGTCTAATACATCTGTTGAATAAGTCAGAAAGTGGGACTGTCATAAGACAGTTATAAAGAAAAACGTAGTTATCCTCATAGAAAGAGGTCATCTTGGAGTTGGCGGACGTGGGAAGGCTCCATGAGGAGGCTGTCATTTGAACAGGGCCTCAGGGAACAGCTAAAGATTTTTCAGTGTGTGGTCCACCTTGGCTTGGGGGACAGAGTTGAGCAGAGCTGTGCTGAGATATGACACTGGAGTTTTAGAAGGCTAAACATTTTGTGCGACAAGATATTTGGCTGACTGGTTCACTCTAGGCAAACCAGACATTTAACACATAGAGATCCTCAGATGCCAAACCATGTAATCAAAAACTTCTTTAGTGCCCAGGGAAAAGAACACTAGACAAGGAAATGAAGGGCAATTATTCTAGAACATAGAAAAAGGAGAGCTTCAGAAGGCTAGAGTAAAACAGGCGTGGTGGCACATGCCTGTAATTCCAGTACTTGGGAGGTTGAAAAAGAAGGATCACAGGTTTGAGGCCAGCCTCAGCAACTTATCGAGGTCCTGTTTCAAATTAAAACTAAAATAGGGCTGGGGGTGTAGCTCAAAGATAAAAATGCCCCTGGGTTTCAATCCCTAGAATCAAAAAGTAAATTAAAAGGCTATAGTAACATTTATACCATAATATTTTTAAAAATTCAAATGAAAGAACAATCCTTCCCATAAATATTGATGTAAAGATTCTATAACACATTGAGAAACAGAAATTAGAAAGAAATAAAACATCATACATAGCCAAATGGATTTGACTCTGGAATTTTAAAGAATGCTAGGATTAAATATTATTAAAATTATTTATAAAATTTACTTTACTCAAAGAGATCAAAAGAGAAACATATGACCATCTCCATGGGTGCTAAAAAGTCCTTTGATAAAATGTAATCTCTATTCCTGATTTTAAAAGAAAAAATGATAAAATATTAATAGATACCTCATTAATATGATAAATACATAAACACATACATCAATCCAAAAGTTAATGTTGCAATCAACAGAAAAACACCAGAAGATTTCCCCTAAAGTTAGGAACAAGTTCACTTGTGTTGTAATAGTTCTTATATTGCTAGAGCAACTACCCAACCAGTGCAATTAGGTAACTGAAATAAATGACAGATTGAAAATTATAAAATTATCATGACTTGCAAATAAGATTATTGACCAGAATCCCAAGAAAATCAATGGAGATATTATTATAAACACTGAGAGAATTCAATATGATAGTGCTAAAACTTAATATAGGAAATCAATAGCCTTCATACATACTCATAACAATTAGAAGAAATAATGACCTCAGATGAGTAATGAAGGCAACCTAACTGAGGGAGATGGGGGGAGAGGGAAACACCCTAATGCACAGGATGTACATACACAAATATATCAAAGTCAACTACTATGCTGAGCACAAGAAGGAGGGAAGGGGGAGGGAATGGGGGTGGGAATTGGGGGAGGGCTGATTGACATATGTGTGCATGTATGCTTCTACCACCCTGAAACTCATCAAGATGTATGATTACAATGCACCAATTAAAAAAAAGAAAGAAAAATTTAAAAAAAATAATGTGGGAGGATCCAAGTCTTGTGCCATCACTTAACAACCCAAGAAATTCTTCCTCATTAAATGCAAATTCTGGAAATAAAAAAAGAAGAAATAATGAAATAAAAGACCATTATTTACAAAAGTAAAGTACACATATATGTACACACACACACACACACACACACACACACACACACACACAAATATATGCCTATGTATGAACCTTAGAAGCACACAGGAGCAATTCTTTAAAAAGAATCCCAAGCCAGGTATGGTGATACATGGCTGTAATTCCAGTACTTGGGAGGCCAAGACAGGCAGGTTTGAGGCCAGCCTCAGCAACTCAGTAAGACCCTGTTTCAAAATATAAAGGGCTGGGGGTGTAGTTCAGAGGTAGAATGTCCCTAGGTTCAATTGCCTATAAAAAATCTACCAAGGAGATTGTTTTAAACTAAAATGACTTAAAGTTCAGAAGGAAAAAAGAAGGAAGAATAGTAGAAAACTCCGGAGAATAAGGAAAATTATGATATGAGATTATCCCTATTGTATATTAAAATATAAATACAGTCATAAGAATTAAACAATATGATACAAACACATATATATGCAGATGAATAAAATGAACAGACTAAAAAACCCCGAAAAATACCCAAATGCATATTGAAATTTATGTACACTAAAGATATTTTAGCTGTGTATGTGGTTTAGTGGTAGAGCATGGTCTAGGTTCAATCTCTAGCACAACAAAAAGAGGAAGAGGAGGGAAGAGGGAGAAGAAGGAGAAGAGGGAGAAAAGATATTATCAGTGGGAAAAAGATAAAATATTCCATAAATACTATCAGGATGATAAAATATCCACCAAAGAAAACTCTACATTTGATGCCTACCTCACAATTTCACAAAAAATACATCATTTAAAAGTGAAAAACTGTGGGGCATGGTGGTGCACACTTGTAATCCCAGTACTTGGAAGGATGAGACAGGAGGATTGTAGGTTCAAGGACAGCCTCAGCAAGTAGTGATACTCTCATCAACCTAGCGAGACCCTGTTTTGAGATAAAAATAAAATAGGGCTGGGAGTGTAGCTCAGAGGTAGAATACCCCTGAGCTCAATCCACAGTACCACACACACAAAAAAAGTGAAAAAACCTTAAGTAGTGGGAACCAGGTGTAGTGGTGTGTATTGGACAGGGTTCTCTAGATTAACAGAATACACAGAATGAGTATATTTGAAAAAAGGGATTTATCAGATGGCTTACAGTTGAAGCAATGTAGTCCCAGGTTCTGACTGCACGTGGAGAGTCAGAGGAACCAGTAGCTGGTCGAACGGTCTAAGAGCTAGAGTCTTAGGATCGGAGCAACCACTAATTCAGTCCCAGTCCAAGACGTGAAGATCAGGAAGCTCTTCAGAGAAACGATGGTGGAGTTTCAGTTCCAAGAGCTGGAGGCCGAGAAGATCAAGAAGCTCTTCGGAGAAAAGCGAAACCGGCGGCCGACGATCTCAGGCGAGAGCAGATGCGTTTTTTCCTCGGAGAGAGTCGCGCACACTCTACGCGGCTTCTCCATCTTTTATCTAAGTCCCCACCTATCAGAATCCTGCTGCCTACATTCAGGGCAGGGCTTTCTGTTTAATCTGCTGTTATACACCCAAAATCACATAATCTTGGGTGTGTCATGATCAGGTCAAGTTGACAACCTAGATTAACTATCACATGGTGCATGCCTACAATCCCAGTACTTGGGAGACTTAGACAAGAGGATCACAGGTTCAAGAGCAGCCTTTGCAATAGTGAGACTCTCAGCAACCTAGAAAGACCCTGTTTCAAAATAAAAAATAATAAAGATCTGGGGGTGTAGCTCGGAGGTAGAATGCCACTGGGTACAATCCCTAATAACATACACACACACACACACACACACACACACACACAGAAGTAGTGAGGAGGAATTTTAATTTTTTTATTATAAAATATTATTCTTTGAAAACCTCAGAAGTAAAAACTAAATGATTAATAAATTTGACTACATGAGAATATTTAAAATCTCTTTAAGAGCAAAAAACGAAGTAAAAAGAAAATAAACTGGAGGGGAAACTTTTACAATTAATAACAAAAGGATAAATTTCTAACATATGAAAAGTATATACAAGTAAATAAGAAAAAAATTAATAACCCAAAAGAAAAAATGGTCAAAATACATGGTTTACTACACAGAGAACGTAAAAAAGTAAATACATAAAAAACTGTTTACCTTACCCATGATAAAAGATATGTAAATCCAACTAAAACTGGATATCCTTTTTCACCTGAAAAATTGACAAAGATCTGGAATAAAACTCTATTGACAAGGACAAATGCAACAATCTTTTCTCCTACATTTCTGGTGAGATTGTAAATCGCCACAACCACTAACAAGCAATTTGGTGACATCTAGCAAAAATTTAAATGTCTGTACAATTGGATTTTTAAGGAATTTATCAAGCAGACACTATAGATAAAAATGCATATGTTCAGAGTTATTTACTACAATATGATCCCTTTGACATGGTCAATTATCATTTATATAAAAACCATAACTGGCGTGTTGCTGGATGGCGACATAGAGGGAGACAGCGTGTTTCAGTCGCTCTGAGACTCGGAACTCAACCACTGGGAAGACTGCTTCTTGACAAGGGAAGAAAACAGCGAAAAAACTCAACGAAATATGAAACGCCATGGAATGAGAACCAGAAGAGAGAGCAGAGGACTGTAAAGAGCTCCACCCATCTCACCTGGTGAAGGGGGGGCGCCATCTTGGCCAGGCCACACCACGGCTCCCAGAAACATCCAGCAAAGAAACAAGCGATTATTGTGAAGCCAGCGACTACAGACCATCCTCAAAAGCACTTCACATTTCTCTCCATGCTCGACAAAGACCCAGCTACCCAAATAACCCAGCCAGATCCTGCAGCTGCAGCTGAACACATTTCTTCCTGCAGGGACCCAGCCAGACCCTGCTGCTGCAGCTGAACCCATCTCTGCCTGCAGAGACCAGGAGCAGCACTCGTCAGGACCTTAAGTTAACAAGCCATCCCATTGGGAGATGACCCTGCGTGGCCACAGAGACTTTGCATGGCAAGAAATAGACACATGGGGTCTGAGGCTTTGCAAATCACCCCTGTGGTGGTGGGGGTGGGAGCTACTGTCAGTCACAGCAGAAATGTGAATTAGCAGACAGCCCCTAGAGACATCAGGTGGGAGGGACCAACTCTTCAACACATAAGCACAGACACAAACTTCCTCAACAAGACCCCACAGGCACAAGAAGTTAAAACGAGGATCAATACCTGGGATTGCATTAAACTGAAGAGCTTCTGTGCAGCAAAGGAAACTATCAAGAACCTCAACCGAGAGCCGACAGAATGGGAGAAGATTTTTGCCAGCTACTCCTCTGATAGAGGACAAATATCTAGAATATACAGAGAACTCAAGAAACCGCTAAAAATACAAACAACCCAATCAAAAAATGGGCAAGTAAACTAAATAGGCACTTCACATAAGAAGAAATACAAATGGCCAATAAATGTATGAAAAAATGTTCAACATCATTAGCAATCAGAGAGATGCAAATCAAAACTACCCTGAGATTTCACCTAACCCCAATTCAAATGGCAATCATTAAAAACACAAACAATTAGAAATGCTGACAAAGATGTGGAGAAGTAGGAACCCTAATACACTATTGGTAGGATTGCAAATTAGTGCAACCACTTTGGAAAACAGTGTGGAGGATCCTCAGAAGAATGAGAATGAAGCCGGGCATGGTGGCGCACGCTTGTAATCCCAGTACTTGGGAGGCAGAGACCAGAGGATTCGGGTTCACTACCAGCCTCAGCTACTTAGTGAGGCCCTCCGCAACTTCATGAGACCCGGTTTCAAAATAAA
>PVJS01015432.1:0-38913 GCA_004027185.1 Glis glis
TCTTCACATCAGCTGCCACCTTACAAAGTGCCCAGGAAATTGTTTCTGAAGAGTACAGACCTAGACTTCTAATACAAGTCAGCATGGTTCTTAATTTTTTTCCCAGTCATAGATATCAGAGACTGGCTGACCCCACTCTAAGGCGGTGCACCTTGGACTCCACTTTGCGCCAGCTGTCGGAGTTCCAGCAAAAATCAAAAGTGTATCATGTTCCCCATCAACCCTGAGATTTGCATTCACTATGGTTGGGGTGGGGCCTAGGAATCCAGACTATGACAAACATTCTGTGGATTCAGCCATAAGTGACTCTCAGATTACTTTATATTAAGCTTTTAATATCTGCAGGTTCTGTAGTGATGTCCCCTCTCATTCTTGATAGAGGGATTCTCTCTCTCTCTTTCTTTCTTTTTCTTGTTTCTTTCTTCCTGTATCTGTCTCTCTATTTCTCCTTTTCTGGTTAGAGGTTTATTTGTCTTATTGATATCTTCAAAGAACAAGGTTTGGTTTTATTAATTGGTTTAGAAAATCAGGTTTGGTTCTATTAATTGGTTTAGAAAACCAGGTTTGGTTCCTGTTTTCAATTTCATTGATTCTGCACTTACTTCTTTTCTTCTGTTTTCCTTCAGTTTAATTTGTTCTTTTGCTTTAGTTTCTTAAAGTGCAAACTTCAATTAGTAATTTCAAACACGTCATATTACTGTATGATCATTTAAAGCTATAAATTTCTTTCTAATCACTTCTTTAGTTGGAACCCACAAATTTCAGTACATTGTTTATTCAGTTCAAAATATTTTCCTTTCATTCAGCTTGAAATATTTTCCAAATTTTCATAACCATCATTAAATTTTTAACCTATTTGTGTCTCTAAATATAAAATATGATTATTTGAGACACAGTATAGTTGGGTACTGTTATGCATTTTTTAATCCCCTATGAAAACCTCTGCCTTCTAATTGGAATGTTTAGGCCATTTAGGATTAATATGTTTACAACTACAGTCATGTTTAAATTTACCATCTTGATAATTATTTTCTATTAGTTCCATCTGTTCTTTCTTCCCTTTATCCTCTTTTTCTGTCTTTATTTATAGTAATTAAGCATGCTTTATGATTCCATTTCATCTCCTTTGTTGGCTTATTAGCTATAACTCTGTGTTGTTATGTTAGTGGCTGCTTTAGGGTTTATAGTCTATATCTGTAACTTATCTTAGTCTTACTTCAATATTAGACCAACTTTTCATATAGTAAAGAACCTTACAACCACTTCATTCCTCCCTTTTCAGCCTTATTGTCATAATACATTTTGCTTATTACATTTTGTATATTTATTTATTTGGTAGTGCTGGGGATTAAATCCAGGGCCTTACACATGCTAGGCGAGTTCTGTACCACTGAGCTAAATTTCCCTTGTCTCTAACATTTTCTGTATGTTATAGTCCCCATGATAAATTATCTTATTTAAAAATCAATTATATTCTAAAAAGATTTACAAAATAAGACAAATGTTTTATTTTTACCATATAGCTGTCATTCTCATCTTCATTCTTTTGTATGGCTTTCAATTTCTATTTGGTATCATTTTATTTCTTTCTGAAGGATTTCCTCCTTAACATTTCTTGAAGTACTGATCTCAGTTTTTGTGTTTCTGAAAGTTCTTTACTTCACTTTCATTTCTGAAAGATAGTTGTGCTGGGTATAGAACTCTAGGTTATATATTCTGTGGTTTAAAGATATTATACTACTATTTCTAATCTTCTGATTGTTACACACATACACACACACACACACTCACACACTGTCGTTTATTTTTTTGTATGATTTTTGGTATGACGTGCTATCATTCTACTTATTTTTCTATATACAATAAGTCTTATGTCCTTTTGTTGATTTTGAGATAATCTCCTTATCACGGTTTAAGTAATCTGACTATATTTTTTCTTACTGCAGTTTTCCTCATGCTTCTTGTGCTTGGGTTTTATTAAACTTATTTGAGCTGTAGGTTTACAGTTTTCCACAGATCAGAAATGTTTTAGCCATCATGTCATGTTCAATCTGAATCTTTAAAAAAACCATCTTCCATGCCTCTCCTCTCCTTAATATACTCATCCATGCTTTTGCGTGCTTCAATGTATGGAGTATATTCATAACTGCTATTTTAATATGTTTGCACTTAAACTTTGTTAGTCAGGGCAAGGGTAGCCTTTACTCTAAGGCTAAAAGGCTCCAATAGTGGGGCAATACCCTTTGTGGTACTTCACCCAATGTTCTGTGTATTATAAGTTTTCTTTGTTGTGTCTGTGGTAAAAGTGAATTATTTCTAGTCATATGTGACCTTTGACTATTTTTACATAAGCTCCTTTCTGATGTTTCCCCTGGCTTTGAGTAATTTTCTCAGACACAAATGTGTTAATAACTACTAAGGTAAAGAATTGAGTAGAAACCTTTCTGGTCTCTAGGACTTTGTGTGCAGAAATATTTTCTCCTATATTCTGTCCTCTTAATTCTGGCTTGTTCTGCCTTATTAAATAAAAATAAAGTCCTTAATTCATGGAGTGTTTGAAGCTCTGTTCGAATTTCCTTTCCTTGCACTATAGCCTGAAAACTCTTCAGGAATTAACTTCAAGATATTGTAGAGGTCACCTCATTTGCTTTTACCCTCTTGGGGATTACTGTTGTGAGCTGTCTGCTTTCCAGTGTCTGAAATCTATTGTTATGAACAAATTTTCCAATTAAAAAAAATTTGTGAGGCTAGAGAATAAATTCTGTTCTTGTTACTTCATCATGCCTAGGTAAAAGCTACCTTCACTCTTAAAAGGTATTTTCAGTAGTTACATAATTCTGGTTGAGTATTATTTTCTTTCTGACATTTAGTGTACCTTTCTATTTTATTTTTCTTTTGCTAGCATGATGTTTTATTATAATTTAAAATGTAATTGAAGATTAATATTAGTTATTATTCATTATTTAGTATGGAACAAAATTGTAACTACTTACAATGTATAACATAAGGTTTAAAAATGTGCATACCTTGTGAAATGGCCACATACGTAAACTAATGAACATATGCACTACCTCACATACTTATTTTTTTTGTGTGTGGTGAGAACACTTATAATCCACTCAGTAATTTTCACTGACAATCTGTGGGCTTGTCACATACGGCCTTTATTGTGTTAAGTTTCATTCCTTTTACATTTGATTTGCTGAAAATTTGACCAGGGAAGGATGTTGAATTTTCTCAGAAACTATTGAGATGATCATATGGATCTCATCCTTTTTTTTTTTTTTACTGTAGTGTATCATATATGCTGATTTGTGTATGCTAAATTATCCTTGTAGCCTAGGATCAAATGCTACTTGATTATGGCATGTGATCTTTTAGTAAGCTGTTGAATTCAGTTCAAGATTTTATATCTATGTTCATCAGGGATATTGGCTTAAAATTTAATTTTCTTTTTACAGTGTCATTTTCTGGCTTTTGTCTCCGAGTAATGCTGGCCTTTTAAGGTGATTTTTGAAGTATTTATTCATTTCATTTTTTGATTGGCAGAGTTTCAGAGAATTGGGTATTTGATTTTTTTTCAATGCTTTATAGAATTCAGCAGTGAGGCCATCAGGTCCAGAGCTTTTCTTTGATGGGGGACGTCTTAATATCGATTTGGTCTTCTTACTCATTATTGGTCTGTTCAGATTTTTTTCATTATCTCATCTTGTTAGGTTGTGTGTTTCTAGTAATCTATCCATTTCTTCTAGATCATCCAATTTGTTGACATCGTAGTAGTCTCTGATGTTCTTTTATTTTTGTAGCATCCACTTAATATCTCCTATTTCATTTTGATTTTTTTTACTTGAATTTTTCTTTTCTTTTTTTTCAGTCCTGGGGATTAAACCCAGGGGCATTCTACCTCCGAGCTACACCCCCAGCCCTATTTTTAATTCTTTATTTTGAAACAGGGTCTCACTAAGTTGCGGAGGACCTCACTAAGTAGCTGAGGCTGGTCGCGAAAACGGATCCTCTGGTCTCAGCCTCCCAAGTACTGGGATTACAAGCGTGCGCCACCACGCCTGGCTCACATCTTTTGACTTTGGTTTGCCAGTGTTGTGGATTTGGGACATATTAGTATGTGCGTAGTGGTATCATTGTTTCAGCTTTCATTTCCCTAATGAAATATGATGCAGAGATTCTATTCATATCCTTATCTGTCATCTTTCTTTATATCATCTTTTTTTAGTACTATGGATTGAACCCAGGGAAATTCTACCTCTGAGCTACACCCCCAGCCCTATTTTATTTATTTTTTATTTTGAGACAGGGTCTCACTAAGTTGCTGAGGGTCTTGGTAAGTTGCTGAGACTGGCCTTGAACCTGCGATCCTACTGGCCGAGCCTCCTCACAACTGGAATTATGGGTATGCACCACCATACTCAGCTTTGAAATCATCTTTGATGAGGTACTGTTAAGATCTTTGGCTCATTTTTAAAACAGGTTGTTTGTTTTTTTATTGTTGAGTTTTAACAGTTCTTAGAATATTTTGTAGAGCAGTTATTTTTCACATATGTCTTTTTCAAATATTTTCTTGGAGTCAGTAGCATCTCTTTTTTGCTTTCTTGGCAGCATCTTTCATAGAATAGAAACTTTCAATTTCGTTCATGTTCAGCATATTATTTCTTTGATGTAGTATGCCTTTTGTATTAGATCTATAAAGTCACCAGCAAACTCTACATTATCTATATTTTCTCCTATGTTGTCTTCTAGGAGTTTCATAGTTTCATGTAATATATTCAAGTCTGTGATTCATTTTAAGTTAATATTTAAGAAAAATGTTAGGTCTCTCCTGATTACTTTTTGCCTGTGGATGTCCAGTTCCAGCACAATTTGTTCAAATACTATGTTTTTTTTCTACTGTATTGCCTTTGCTCCTTTTCCAAAGACCAATTGGCTTTTTATCTTTGGGTATATTTATGAGTTTTCTATTCTGTTCCATTTATTTATTTGTCTACTCTTTCACCAGTACCACATTGCCTTGTATACTGTAGTTTTACCATAAATATTAAAGTTGGATAGAATCAGTCATCCAACGTTGTTCTTCAATGCCTTGTTGGTTATTCTGGGTTCTTTACTTCTCTATACACGCTTTATACACAGTTTAATGATATTCACAAAATACCTTTTTGATATTTTTATAGAATTCTACTGAATTTACAGATCAAGTAAGGAAGGGTTGACATATTGACAATATTTAGTCTTCCTTTCCATGAACATGGAATATCTCTTCATTTATTTAATTCTTTAATTAGGTTTTCTACTTTTCCTCAAATAGATCTTATACATATTTTGTTAAAATTATACCCAATAGATTTATACCCAAGTATTTCCTCTTTGAGGGGTGCTTATGTAAATAGTTTTGCATTTCAAATTTCACTTGCTTATTGCTGGTATATAAGAAAGTGATTAACTTTTGTATATCAACTTTATATCTTACAATTTTGCTATACTCGCTTATTAGTTCCATTTTCTGGATAAATTCTTTTGGATTTTATACATCATAGATTGTGTCATCTGTGAGCCAAGACTTTTATTTCTTCCTTCCATTCTGTTTATCTTTCATTTTCTTTTCCTGTTGAATTAGCAAGGACTTCTAGTATTATGTTGAAAATCTGTGGTAATTGGGAATATCTTGCCTTGTTCCTGAGATGTTAGCTATAGGTGTAGATATAGCTTATCAATAGAAGAGGTTCCCTTCTCTTTCTACTTTATGGAGAGGTTTTAACATAAATGGGTTTGTCAAATGCTTTTTTGGCATTTATTGATATTATCATTTGATTTATCTTCTTTAACCTGTTGATATAATGAATTCCATTAATTATTTTCCAAATGTTGGACCGACTTGGCATATATGAGATAAATCTCAACTGGTTATGGTGTACTATCCTTGTATATTGTTGAATTTGATTTGCTCATATTTTGTTGAGAAATTTTACATTTATGTTTATGAGGGATATGGTTTATAATTTTTTTTCTTGTAATGACTTGTCAGTTTTTTAATTAGAGTAAGGCTGGCTTCATAGAATTAGTCAATAAGCGTTTCCTCTGCTGTGTCTTCTAAGAGAGATTATGGAGAATTGATATAATTTATTCCTTAAATTTGGTGGTTGAATTGACCAGTGATCCCATCTGGAACTGATGCTTTTCTTTTTGGAAAGTAATTTACAGATTCAATTTCTTCAATAGCTATAGACCTATTCAAGCTGTTTATTTTATTTTGGGAAAGTGAAATTTTTTTTTATGAAATTGGTCGAGTTCATCTAGCTCACCAAGTTTTAGAGCATTGAATCTCTTTGCTGTTATTTTAATGTTCATGGAATCTGTAGTAATGACCCTCTTTTATTTCTGATATTAATAGTTTGTTTTATTTTTACTTTTTAAAAAAATAGCCTGGGTGTAGGCCTATTTATCTTTTCAAGGAACCAGCTTTGGGTTTAATTGATTTTTCTCTATTTATCCTTGCTAATCTCATTTATTTTTCATTGAATTTTATTATTTCTTGTCACCTGCTTACCTTGGATTTAATATGCTTTTCTTTTTCTAGTTTCCTATAGTGGATGACTAGATGATTGATTTTATATCTTTCTTCTTTTTTATACATGCACTCATTAATATAAATTTCTCTCTAATCACTGTTTCTTGCTGCATCCCAAATATTTTGGTGAATTTTTATTTCATTTTTATTTAGTTCAAAATATTTAAAAATTTCTCTTGCAATTTCTTCTTTGGCCCACGTGTTATCTAGAAGCTCATTGTTTAATCTTCAAACATTTGGGAGTTTCCCAGCTATCTTTGTTATTGGTTTCTAGTTTAATTCCATTGTTATCTGAAAGTAGTTTAAGAGTTTTAGTATTTTAAACTTGTTACAGTAAATAAATTTTATGATCCAGTATGTGTTGGTGAATGTTCCATGTGAGTTTGAGAAGAATGTACATTTTTTAATTTCTTTACAGTAGAAAATTAGAATTTTCATGGTGGTTCCCTACCTACAAGAGACAAGGGCCTGGAATGAACATGTAAAATATATAATAAATAAATACATTCTCCTCTGTGATCTTTACCTGATTGTCTCCAGAGTTAGAATTCTTTCAAGCTGATGCTGATGTAAAATCAGAAGTTTCGACATGCAAGTGTGGACATTGAAGTACAAAGGGATTAGGCATTCAATATTATAGGCTAGACCATCATTATGAAAATTTTTCTTGGGGAGTTGCTTATTTTTATGTCAGGAAACCAATTCTGCTTTCATTTAACTGAAATACCTCACAGTGGCTCACATTTATATTATTTTATCCAGACTTTTTGTTTCGTACATGGAAATGTCTCTCCTGTAATTATTTAAGGGAAAATACTTCTTGCTGGTTAGAGTTCCAACATATAGTGATTGAGGCAGAATTAGCTTGTTTTTATTCCTCAGATGAACCTTTGTGTAGGAATATAACTTTGAAAATTGACAGTTGCTGCAAGAGAGATTATGAAATTTTAAGAAATATTAAATTATTGCAGGTTGTGAATAATGGGTTCTATGTTGGCTCGTGTACACAAGACATTCTTAACCGTAACTATTATCTGCACACAGTTGGGTAGATATTTGGGAGTGCAATATGGTAAGGCCATAATTCTCTTTATAAGAAATGGACAAATGGTATTCCAAAATGTCTGTACTATTTTGCATTCCCATTAGTAATAAATGAGTTCCTGCGTTCTTTATCATTGCTAACATTTGATGTTGTCAGGTTTTTGCTTTTAGTCATTCTTATAGGTATCTATTGGTATCTCATTCTTATTTTAATTTGCAATTCCTTAATGATAAATTATTAAGCCCATTTTCATATATTTATTTGCTATTTGTATATCTTCCTTTGTGAGATTTTAAATTGACATTTTGCCTATTATTAAATTGGATTGTTTTCTTATTGCTGAGATTTAAGAGTTCTTAATATACTTTGTATATAATTCCTTTATCAGACATGTGTTTGGCAAAGATTTTTCTCTGTCTCTGGCTTCTCTTTTTTTTTCTGGAGTGTCTTTCATGGAAAAAAAAGATTTAATACTAACAAAATTCAACTTACTAATGTTTTCTTATTTGGGTCTTTTTTTGGTGTATCTAAATACTCCTTGCATTATAAACCCAACACCACTTAGATTATCTTCTGTTTTCTTCAGAAAAAAGAAAATAGTTTTGAATTTTGGTCTATGATCCATTTTGAGTTAATTTGGGTGAAAAGTATAATGTCTGTGTTTAGATTTTTTTTTTTTACAAAAACATGAACGTCCAGTTGATTTAGCATTATTTGTTGCAAAGACTATTTTTATTCCACTGAAGTGCTTTTGCTCCATTTTTCTTGTTTAGTATTGTGTTGGCTTTTGTTAAGTATTCTGCCTTTCCGTATAAATTTAGAGTCAGTTTGTTGATATCTACAAAATAATTTCCTGAAATTTTGTTTGGAATTACATCTATAGATAAGTTGAGAAGAATGTTCATTTTAATAATATTGAATTTTCAAATCCATGGACAAGTTATTGCTTTCCATTTATTTAGATTTTAAATTTCCTTCATCATATTATTGTTTTCTCTTTATGGATTCTATATGTATTTTATTAAGTTTAAACCTAAGTATTTTGTCATTTGGGTGCTATTGTAAGTAGCAGTGTTTTATTGTTTTGTTATTTCAGATTCCAATTGTTCATTGTCAGTATAGAGTAAAACAATTGATTTTTGTATATTAACCTAGCATTCTGTGACCTTTTGTGCTCACTTATTGACTTCAGGAGGTTTGTTATATTATGTTTTTGGTCAATTCTTTGGGGTTTTCTACATAGACAATGATATCATCTATGAACAAATACAGTTTTACTTCTTTCTTCCCAGTCTTACACATTTTATTTCTATTTCTTTTCTTATTGCAGTAGGTAGGATTTCAGTATGATGCTGAATAGAAATGGTGCGAAGGGATATCTTTGCTTTGTTTCTGACATTAAGAAGGAAGCATCCACTTTATTACTGTTAAGTATGATATTAGCAATGAGTTTTCAGAGATATTATTTACACAAGTTGGACTTTTCCCAATGCTATGCTTACTTTACAGAGTAAGTTAGCAAGTATTTCTTCTTCTGGAAGAGACTGGAAGAGAATTGGCACAATTTATCCCATAAATGTTTGGTAGAATTAACCAGTGATCCTATTTGGACCTGGTGCTTTGTTTTTTGGGAGTTTCTTGATTATTAACTCAACTTTTTAAAATTATATGTAATCCTATTCAGATTACCTATTCCTCCTTGTGCAAGTTTTGGTAATTCTTCTCTTCCAATAATTGGTCCATTTTGTTTAAGTTAACAAAAATTTGTGGGCATGTAGTGGTTCATAGTATTTCTTTATCCTTTCAATATTCATAGGTTCAGTAGTGACGAACACTATTTCACATCTGTTATTGGCAATTTATATTTAACTTTTCTTTTCTTGGTTAACCAGGCTAAATTTTTATCAATTATATTGATTTTATCAAAGAATTTGCTTTGTATCATTTTTTCCTTCATTTTCTTGTTTACATTTATTTTCTTGTTTACATTTCATTGATTTCTGCTTTTACTTTCATTATTTCCTTCCTATGCTTGCTTTGGATTTATTTTTCTCTTTTATTTTTTCTGTTTTCTTGAGATAGGAATTTAGATTATTGACTTGAGATCTTTTCCTCTTTTCTAATATAAGCATTTACTTATATAAAATTTCCTCTCACTACTACTTTGCTTCATCCCACAAATTTTGATATGTCTATTTTAATTTTATTATTTTCTGTTTCCAGTGAGACTTCTTCTTTGACTCAAAGGTTATTTAGAAGTATGTTATTTAATTTTTAAGTATTAGTAGTTTTCATGTTGTCTTTCTGTTATTGGCTTCTAGTTTGATTCCATTATGATAAGAGAACATAGTCTGTGGGATTTCAATGATTTTAAATTTGTTGAATTTTTTTTGTTGAATTTAAATTTGTTGAATTTTAAATTTTATGAATTTTCTATCTTGGTATATTCTGCTGTTATTAGGGAAGTATTCTGTAAATTTCAACTAGATCCTGTTGATTGATGGTGTTAAGTTCATTTATGTCTTTGTTAATTTTCTATCTAGTAATTCTATCAGTTGTCAGTGGTGAGTTGTTGAAGTTCCAAATATGATTGTGGGTTTTTTTTTTCCTTTCTAGTCTATCAGTTTTTGCTTCATGTACAGTTAGGCACTGTTTAACAATGAGGATATGTTCTAAGTAATCTGATGTGGAGCAATTTCATCATTGTTCAGACATCATAGAGTGTACTTCTTACACAAACTAAGATGGCAATGATGTCACTATTTGATCATATAGGTAAGTCTTTCATTCTCTGAAATAATTATTATGCGACACATGACTGCATTTAGATATCCTTCTGATTCATGCATTCATATTTAGGATTACTATATCTTCTTGTACTTTGACCCATTTTATCATTATGTAATGTCACTTTTTGTCCTAAGTAATTTTCTTTGCTATGAAGTCTGCTTTAGCTGATTTTAGTATCAGATGCCTTGTTTCGTTTTTATTTTTATTAACATTAATTGTTTATCCATATCAATGGGGATCAGTGTGATATTTCAATACATGCATACAGTGTGCACTGGTGTAATCCAGCCTCCCCTTTTCCACTCTTTCTCCTTCTACCTTTCTAACATTTAGTAATCAATATTCTACTGAGGTCAACTTTTTTTAACGTCCACATGTAAGAGAGAACATATGGTACTTGTTTTACTGTTTCTTGCTTATTTTACTCCATATAATGTCCTCCAGTTCCATCCATTTTGCTTCTATGATGGGATTTAACTCCTCATCATGGAGGAATAATATTTCATTGTATATGCATACCACAGTTTTATCCATTCATCCATTGATGGGCACCTAGGTTGATTCTATAGCACTGAAAAAAAAAGGGTGTTGGCTTTGGTATGCTAATTTCATTTCCTTTGTATATATACCCAGAAGGTGGATAGCTGGGTTGTATGATAGATTTAAATTTAGGATTTTAGGAATACCCATGTGGTTCTCTGTAATGATTGTGCTACTTTACATTTTCACCCACAGTTCATGAGAGCTCCTTTTTCTCCACATCCTCAACTGAATTTGTTATGTTTTGTCTTTTGGTAATAACCATTGTAGCAGGGGAGAGATGGTGTCTCACTGTAGTTTTGATTTGCAACTGTTCATCTAACAAAGGATTAAAGACCAGAACATATAAGGAACTCAAAAATTGATAATACAAAAAAACTCAAACAAGTATGAAATTACAAAATGAGAAAATAATCTGAATAGATGCTTCTCAAAAGAAGAAAAAACAAATGACTAAGTTAATTTTTTGAGATGTGTCTTTTTTCCATCCATTATATTCAACTTATCTAGTCATCACATTTTAAGTGAGTTTCTTATAGACAACATTTAGTTGGGTCATGCAGTTGTATTTAGACCCTTTACACTTATAGTAATTTTATTAAGATTTAAGTCTTCCCTTTTATTATTTTTTCTTTAGTTCCTTTGATTTCTTTTTGCTGTTTTTGTTCTTGCTTTTCTGTGGGTTAATCAGAATTCTTTAAAGTTTGATTTGATTTATTTATAATGTTCTTGAATATATTACTTTGGATATTTTTTTAGTGGTTACTAAAAATGTTACTATATACATATGGCTTCATCACTTCGAGTGAACTGTGTAGACCTTAATTTTCTTTATGTCTCTTTACCTTCCTCCTTTTTAAATATCATGGTCAAAACACATTAGTCTAGAGTTGGACAAAATCATCTAACAGAAAGCCTATTTTTTAATAAAGAGTTGAGTATCTCAAGTAACTTATTGAGTACTGTTGTGGTTTTGATATGGAATGTCTTCCAGAATAGTTCATGTGTTGGCAGTGCAGTAAGTCTCAGAGGTGGGGCATGACTAGAGGTGGTGGGTCACTGGGGGCGTGGCCTTGAGGACTATGTTTGTCCCTGGTCACTTCCTGTCTCTCTCTCTCTGCTTCTGGCTGCCATGAGTTGAGCAGCTCTCCTCTCCCTGGCCATACTCCCTTGAAACTGGGCAAGTAGGCACTGAACCTCTGAATCCAGGAGTCAAAATAAACTTTTCCTTCTTCAAGTGGTTCTTATCAGGTATTTTGGTCACAGTGACACAAAAACTGACTAAAACAAATACTGTTCTGGTTATATGGGTACAATTTCTTACCATCTTAAAGTTGAAAAAATCATAGATCAAAACATTGTCAGAGACCACCTGTAGTTTAATTGTGATGTGTGTTGGTGTGAATTTATTTAGGTTTTGCTCAGCTTCATGAATCTGCAGGTTTGTGTTTTTCACCAAATTTAGAAATGTTCATCTATTATTTTTTGAGTAAATTTTCAGTGCAATTTCTCTTTTTTCTTCTTCCACCCCTCTGATAAGAAAGTAAGGTCTTTTGTTGCTATCCCACAGATACCTGAGGCTCTGTTAAAATTTTCTTTCTTTTATTTTGGAAAGATTGAATTTTATTGGTCTGTTTTCAAGTTCAGTACTTCTATCCTCTGTAACCTCCAGTTTACTATTGAACCCATCAGTGACTTTTAATTTTGGTTATTGTTTTTTTTCAGTTCTATTTCATGAGAATTTTTAATTGTTTATTGAAGCTTTTTTGTGATATTGCCCTAAAATCTTTATTAGGTTAAATTCAACATCTGATTCATCTTGGTATTAGCATCAGTTGATTATCTTCTTCCATTCGAATGGAAAATGAAATGATTTTCCTGGTTCTTGGTATGAGGAGTAGTCTTTTTTTTATGTGCATTTATTGGTGCATTGTAATTATACATTTTGATACATGTCAGGGTATCAACATCATACATGCACACATTGCACATTTAGCCCTGCCATAGATTTTGACTGTGTCTTGTCTTAAGTCGGGGGACTCTTGATCTGATTTAAACATTCCATTTTAGTAGATGTTCATTCTGACTAGGTTTAGTGTACAATTTCTGGCCTACTTTTGTAGACTTCAGTTCCAATGGTGGTTTAGATTTCTGAGCTCTTTGGCTGTTGTTCTAATTTGCATCATTCTTCTGGTGCTGTTAGGGCTCCTGATCAGTTGTGGAAAGACTCTTCTGTGGTGACAAGGCATCCTTAGGGTACCTGCAGCCAATGAGTCACCTCTGGGAAGGAGAGGCAGAAGTTAGTGTGCTTGGGTCTCCTATTGTCCCTGTGTGGAGTTCAGAGAGACATGGGACTTTGTGGTTGATACTGTTGCTATTATTGCTTGCAGGGCGGACTGTCAATTGATGCTTGGTTGGAGGATCTTGGATATCTTGGAGCTTTGCTGTCACCAAGTCTGGTGGTATCATCCAGGACCCACCCCTGAGCTAGGTCAGATTGATAGTGGGCTGGCCAGGCTTCAAGAAGAGTGTACCTACTCTGAGGAAGCCAGCAGATTTGAAGAAGGAGCTCAATTAAGATTCCAGTGCCAGAGTGCTGATGGTCCTGCTCTAACAGAAAACGGAGAAGAGTTGAACATGGGTGTTTGCCCTGTACCTTTCATTGTATTCTTCGTTTATCTAGTGGATGTCCTAATGCCTGGCTGTCCTACTGCAACGAGGGGATCCCTCACATAGTAAACCTGTTTTTCCTGGCAGACGCCCTTGCTGCTCTTGTCAGACCCATATTCAGTTTATGCCTGCCTGGCCATCACTCTGGCTCTGAGAACCTGACTTTAGGTTCTCCTTGGTATCCTGGGGAAAACATGGCCTGGAGTAGCCCCAGGTTCTTAAGATGAAAGGTACAAATTCAGTATACCACCACAAAACTTGTTATGGTGTGGATCTGGAGTGTCCCCCAAAGGCTCATGTGTCGAAGGCTTTATCCTCAGTGGAGCAGTGTTTAGAGGTGGGGCTTTTGGGAAGTGATTGCATCATAAGTGCTCTAACTTCATTAATGGATTGATCTGATGGATTCATAGCTCAATGAAATATTGGGAGGTGGTAGAAACTGTAGAAGGCGGGACCTAGTTGAAGAGAGTGGGTCTTTAGGAGTGGACCCTTGGGGACTGTATCTTGCCCCTAGAACCTTCCTCTTAGTCTCTCTCTCTCTGCTTTCTGGCCATCATGAGCAGATTTTCTCTTCTGCACCTTTCCACCATGATGCTTCTGCCTCACCATAGACCTAAAAGCAATGGAGCCAACTGATCATTGGACTAAAACTTCTGAAACCATGAGCCAAAATAAATCTTTCCTCCTCCAAGTTGATTTTCTCAGGAAGTTTGTCACAGCAATGAAAAGCTGACTAATGCAATAGGAAACAAGTTCAAAGACTTTTAGTTACAGATCCTGGGCAAGGAAGGCACATTGAGTCAGAGGGAAGTCCTATGTCTCTGGGTTATGCAAAACAGGAATGAAAAGTCAAGCAGAGAGAGAGTGTGAATAATTTTGCAACTAGCAGTATAATAAGGGAGTAGGGTATGGGCCACTTAAATTCACAGGCAAATGCCCAAATAGTTCATTAAAGGAAGTAGTGGGAAAGTGAGGGGCCTAGCCTGCTAGGCTAGAGCGATACCTTTGAGTTCTTACCTCTGGCCACTGGCTCGAACCATTCAGGTGTGGTGGGGAACTGGAAATTGTGTTAAGGGTGACTGTGTTCTGCTTCTGGTATGGGAAAGTTAGATTTGTATTCCAAATGCGTGCGGATACACCATAAAATCATAGGAATTCTCTATAAGAACTAACTCAAGTTCCAGGCACATGGAGCACGGGTGAGATGGTGGTATATGAGTGGTGACTCAGAAGTCACAGCTTGGCTGTGAGGTGGGAGCTATGGGATGGAGCCTTGGGCAGGGGCCCCAGGTGCGGTAGAAGGAAACCCGTCTTGCCACCAAATGGCACACTGCAAGGCCACTTTCTTTTGGAGGCCTCCCTTCCCACCTAGTGTCCCCGACACTCTGTCCCATGGTCCTATATTGTTTGACACAACACAATCTCAGATCAATTTGTTTATGTCTGTGTTTTTTCTTTAATTCTCTGCCAGTTTCCACTAGAATATAAGACCTCAAGAGTGGAGCTGGTCCCTGGCGGTCACCCTGTGTCCCTCCCTCTTCTGGTATTCTCAGGAAATGGATGAACACGCCCACTGGACTCCAGGTTATTTTTTTCCCCCAAGACATTATTTGACACAGCGGGAACACTGTAGATAAGAAGCTCAACCCTGTCAGAAAGCAGAAGGATTTGTTTGGGAAAATGAAACAAAAATATATTTTTAAGCTCCATAAACATATGATGAATGCTAACAAGGTATTTTCAAAATAAGAAGCACATAGAAACAGCTTATGTTTCTGGTCAAATGAAGTTGTAATCAAATCATTATGAAGGCAGAAAAAAATAAAAATGAGTCAGAAGAGTTTTTGGAAAGATTTAGCAACTTAACTGACTTAGAGAGGTTTTCCTTGACTAAGGAAACAATTTTCCTTGACTAAGGGACACAATTTCTCCCTGGAAGCAGGAGATGTCACAGGCCACGGACACTCTGGAGAGACAAAGAAATACTGCTTGTGACTCAACCCCAGTCTCTCTCAGGTCCATGTTCTTGCCAGAAAAACTTCCACACCGAGGTTTGTCTGGGAGGCTGTACTTTCCTTGCAGATCAGCAGAAAGAGCTTACCGGCGGAAATGTTTAATGACTGAGCCAAGACTGGCAGAAGCACGCGGTCACAGCTTTGTTTCCGAAGAAGCAAGCCAATTAGCAGTCCCGGTTATTATTTACATTTCGTGCAATATATCACTAAAATTGTGTTGATGATTTATCATGTATATTATGGTATTGTCAGCATAATTTATTCAGATCATGCTGAGATACCTGGGAAATTAAGTAAGAGATAAAGAAATGGCGTTGAATCCATCGGTTTTTCGAAGATATTTCTTAGCTTTTCTCTCTTCCTTCTCTTCTCCCTCTCTCTTTTTTAATGAGGATATATATTAAGGACAATCATAGACTACTTAACTATTGAACTGTTCCAGGATCATCTGCATTCAAAGTTTGCTTAGTATACTTTCTTTCTTTTCTTTTTTGAGAATGTGGCTTGAGATTTCATTTGATTTCCTTCTATGTCATTTGTTTTCAGTCTAATGTTTAAAAGCAAAAACAAACAAACAAACAAATAAGTAATGGCATGTGGATTAGTATAGGACTGGAGGTTTCCCTTTCAATTTATAAAACATCCTTAACTTCTGCTTTATTTTCTATTTGCCCCACCCTCTGGAAAATAATTATTGCTTATCCTAATTAGAGATAAAATATTCTGGTTGGGGGAGCCATTAATCATCTAGAAAGCAGTTGCTGGGCCTGAACAGTGTTTTGTCACCTGAGCCCTGAGTTCTAGTCCCTCCTCTTCTAGGCTTTTGTGTGGCTCCAGGAGTCACTGAAATTCTCATGCTTCCTTTTCCTAAGCAGTGGATAGAGTATTCCTCAAAAAGATTCCTAGCCGGGCGTGGTGGCGCACGCTTGTAATCCCAGTACTTTGGGAGGCGGAGACCGGAGGATCCGGGTTCGCGGCCAGCCTCAGCTCTCTTGCTCTCTCTCTCTCTCTCTCTCTCCTTAGTGAGGCCCTCCGCAACTTTGTGAGACCTGGTTTCAAAATAAAGTATAAAAAAAATAGGGCCGGGGGTGTAGCGCGGAGGTAGAATGCCCCTGCGTTCAATCCCTAGTACCGCAAAAAAAAAAAAAAAAAAAAAAAAATGAGATTCCTAGATCTCTAGCATCGAGCTTTCTAGGTCTGCCCCAGGTCTGGGGAAGGCACATGGGGTGTTTTGGGCAGGTGTCACAAGATATTTCTACACAGTTGAATTTAAAAACCATTGGTCTAGGATATTCTTGTGGTCACCTTGAGCTCCAATCTTCCTAGAGCTCTAAATATTCTAATTATACGATGTGTCTTATGTATTCCTGAAATTGTGTGGGAAACAAAAGTTTGGCAATTGGCCCTTATTTAAAAAGCTGTACGGAAGTCAGGCACAGTGGTACATGCCTGTAATGTCAGTACTAGGGATACTGAGATAGGAGGATCAGAGGCAGCTTAGTGAGACCCTGTTTCAAAATAAAAAATAAAATAGGGCTGGGTGTGTATCTCATAGATAGAATGCCCCTAGGTTCAATTCCCAGTGCCATAAAATAAAATGAAATGAAATGAAATGAAATGAAATAAAATAAATAAAGTAAAGTAAAATAAATACAATAAAATAAAATAAAGAAAAAGAAAAAAGCTGCTTGGAATCTTTCTATTAAAGAGAACTCTGAAATTATTTATAGTGTCCATCATTATAATCTGAGTACCTTGACCACTTGGTGTCAGTTCACTGGTGTAGAATTTTCCTGCAGTGAGGTCTTGTATCTCCCAGTGTACCTAGCAGGGATGCATAGAAGAATGATTTTTACAAAGTTGCTATATCAGCTTCCTGATGTTAATCTGTTGATTTGCACCTGGGTCAAATGTATGGATTACAGAGATGATGATCTGAAATCTTAGGGCAAAGTCCTGGGGTCCCCAGTCTATGCCTTTGGATAAGAATATTTGCCATCTTCTTGGGACGTTTTATAAGAAATTATCCTAGGTCTCAAGGAAGGCAGCATTATTTACTCTTGCTAGAAAATTCGTATAGGGACAGTACTTTTTCATCAGGACTTTTAGGGAAGATAGGGTCTCATCCCTGGGAGGTAGGTCTACTTGCTGTATCAAATTCCAGGTGATCTGCAGGCAAGAACTATTTGTTGCTTCTTTACCATGTTGTCCTCTTTGTCCCCACTCTGAGAACAGCATATACAGGTCCCTTTTTACACCATCTCTTATCACTCCACCCTCTGACCAGGCTGTTACTTGACTCTTATCCTTAATTGATGCCACAAAGTTTGTCATTTAGATCCATTCTGTCTTCTGTCTACTACTCTGAGACTCTAAGCTTCAAGATGTTGGGGCCATATTTTACCTCTCCACCCCCTGACCAGGCTGTTACTTGACTCTTATCCTTAATTGATGCCACAAAGTTTGTCATTTAGATCGATTCTGTCTTCTGTCTACTATTCTGAGACTCCAAGCTTCATGATGTCGGGGCCATATTTTACCTCTCCTTCTTATTGGCTCACGTTGCAAGGGTTTGGCAAACTCTTGGGGGATTGTCTGGAACCCTCATCTAAGTTGTTTATATTGCTCCTGACCAACTAAAACCGAGTCATGGATAATTTTTTTTTTGCAGTACTGGGGATTGAACCCAGGGGCGTTCTACCTCCGCGCTATACCCCCGGACCTATTTTTTATACTTTATTTTGAAACCGGGTCTCACAAAGTTGCCGAGGGCCTCACTAAGTAGACAGAGAGAGACAGGGAGAGAGAGAGAGCTGAGGCTGGCCACGAACCCGGATCCTCCGGTCTCTGCCTCCCAAAGTTCTGGGATTACAAGCGTGCGCCACCACGCCCGGCTTTACCTCTCCTTCTTATTGGCTCACGTTGCAAGGGTTTGGCAAACTCTTGGGGGATTGTCTGGAACCCTCATCTAAGTTGTTTGTATTGCTCCTGACCAACTAAAACCTAGTCATGGATAATTGAAAGATGGTCATGGTCACTGCCAGTAGAAGTCCTGCTTGTGTGTATGGAATGCTCCTTATTCTCTCTGCTTACCCACTCTTTCTTATTTTGTTATAGTTTGGACATAGAATGTCCCCCGGAAATGCTCATGTATTGGCAATGCAAAAATGTTCAGAGGTGAAATAGTGGAATCAGGCTCCTAATCTCATCTGCAGATAAATCTATTGATGGATTGATCATTTGAATGGACTTACTGGGGGTAACTGCAGGCAGGTGAGGCATGACTGGAAAGAGGCGGGCCACTGGAGACATGACCTTGGGGACTATATCTGTCCATACCTACTTCCTGTCTCTCTCCCTGCCGTGAACCATGAACGAGGTAGCTGCAGCTTTCCTCTACTACACCCTGCCTCCGTGATGTTCCTGCCTTGGAGCCAGCCGACCATGGACGGACCTCTGAAACCTTTGGAACCATGAGCCCAAACAAACCTTTCCTCTAAGTAGTTCTGGTTGGGTATTTCCATCACAGCAATGAAAACCCTTTCTGTCCTTTAAAATCTACTCCAGCCCTACTTCCACATAACATACATGTGGCCCTGGGTGATCATCTATGATTCTGATCATCTCCTGAGCAATGACGGGGCCAGTGGTGGGTTTTTGACAATTGGAAATGTTAAATTTGAGACCCAGAAGGACAAGTTTGTTCTCCCCATCAGGAAACTTGAGGGTGCTTAGTAGCCATCATGCACACCTTGACCGAGAGGGGCAATGCTTAGTAACAACAACCTTAGTACCTTTAGTACTTTGTCACCATTGATCCGAGGACCCCAAATGCTTAGCAGGCTCCTGAGACCCAGTCAACTCTTGTACCTGTAAGGCGCCTACAGGATTTTCCTGACAAATTCAAGTTTTTAAGTTAAACTACCTTGACAATGGTGCCTGAAACTTGCAACCAAGATTCAGAAATGCGATGAACGTTTCCAGTTAGCAAACCTCCTCTCTCACTTTTCTTCAAATCTCCCTATTTTGGTGGAACTGTCTGATCGATGTGAGAAACTAATGTGGCTGGGTATAAGAGATGTGCCATCTATCCCTTACGCTAAAAAAGTGGACCATTGAGCGCCGGGCGTGGTGGCGCAGGCTTGTAATCCCAGTACTTTGGGAGGCGGAGACCGGAGGATCCGGGTTCGCGGCCAGCCTCAGCTCTCACTCTGTCTCTCTGTCTCTCTCTCTCTCTCTCTCTCTCTCCTTAGTGAAGCCCTCCGCAACCTCATGAGACCTGGTTTCAAAATAAAGCATAAAAAAATAGGGCCGGGGGTGTAGCGCGGAGGTAGAACGCCCCTGGGTTCAATCTCCGGTACCGCAAAAAAAAAAAAAAAAAAGTGGACCATATATGGTGTAAAACACTTAATATGTTACCGTTTCAGGTTCTTTTTTAGTTGAATGTAACACATCATAATTTCATCTAAACTAGTCCCCTTAGATATTTTCTCTTTGGTCTCCTAGGTTGTACATACTTATTTTCTTCTGCCTTTCACATTACTTTGGAATGATTTCTGACCATGAATATTTGAAAAGTTATCAACTAGAAGAGAACATTGTGGAGGTGGGGGCCTATGCTTGTGGATACCCAGAGGCATTTATGTCTCAGTTCAGTAGCCCACCGAATACAAATTCCGAAAGCTAAGAATTGCAACCACCTTAGTACCTTTAGTACTTTGTCACCATTGATCAGGAGGAAGAGACCACTTTTGCATGGGTCACCCAGGGCAGAGGCCATGTTATGTTTCGAATGTTTGTCCCCTAGAATTCATGTGTTTTGGAGACTTATTCCCCAAATTCCTATGTTATAGTATTTAGGGGTGGAGCTTTTGGAAAGTGAATAGGATTCAATGAGGTCACGAGGACAGGGCCACCATGGTGGTATGGCCATATAAAAAGAGGAAGAACTAGCACTCTTGCTCTATCTCATCTTGTGGTACCCTCTGTCACATGATGTAGCAAGAAGACACCCGCCAGATGACGGGCTGATGTCAGCACCAGGCACCATGCACTCTAGAACCATGAGTCAAATAAACTTCCCTTTAAAAAATAAATGCCGGGCATGGTGGCGCACACTTGTAATCCCAGTACTTTGGGAGGCAGAGACCGGAGGATCCGGGTTCACGGCCAGCCTCAGCTCTCTCGCTCTCTCTCTCTCTCTCTCTCTCTCTGTCTCTCTACTTAGTGAGGCCCTCCACAACTTCGTGAGACCCGGTTTCAAAATAAAGTATAAAAAATAGGGCTGGGGGTGTAGTGTGGAGGTAGAACGCCCCTGGGTTCAATCCCTGGTACTTCAAAAAAAATTATATGGTCTCAGGTATTTTGTTATAGCAACAGAAAAATAAAAAACTAAGCCAGGCCACTTGTCTCCCTTTGGAGAACATCTGAGGCATTTTCTCTGTATCCCTGAAAAAGATTTGCTCCTAGAATCCTTGAGGACTAGGGTCTCTGGGCAATTAAAAATTTCTAGTTATTTTAGAAATAATTCTCCTAAAACTTTGTATTTCTGATTTTAAATCTTGAAAAATTGGGAAACTAAATCTTATTGTCTAAGAAAGATGGATCTATACCTAGAAGGGGGCAGGAAGTGGAGGGAATCACCATTGGCTTTTAGTACCTAACCCAGAAACTGAGGTTGACTTTTTCTACTAATCCCTAAGAGCAGCTTTTTTTTCCTTTTTTTTTTTTTTGCAGTACCAGGGATTGAACCCAGGGGCGTTCTACCTCCACGCTACATCCCTGGCCCTATTTTTTTATACTTTATTTTGAAACCGGGTCTCATGAAGTTGCGGAGGGCCTCACTAAATAGAGAGAGAGAGAGAGAGAGCGAGCTGAGGCTGGCCGCGAACCCAGATTCTCCGGTCTCCGCCTCCCAAAGTACTGGGATTACAAGCATGCGCCACCACGCCCGGCTGCTTTTTTTCCCTTTTAATGTGGGAAGTGTGTTCATTTTTCCTCAGTATGCTCAAGAAGTCTAGTTAATTTTCAACTCCTTTTGCGATATCCAGTTCAGTGAGATTTTGGAAGGTACACATTGGTAGGAAGGAACTACAGTGTTTGCTTGATTGATGCGTGCTGTCTTTCGATTAAAATGTTTATACACATGGGTCATGGTTCTTTTGTCGATTCTATACTGGGCAGGGAAGATGAGAATTCAGACATTTTGCACATGAAGCCTGGTGCCCTGGGTACTGTAGCTGTAATTGTTGGGAGAGACCTTACTGGTTTGGGGCACAGTACCACCTCGGTGTCGCTTTACTCAAGATACCAACCTTAATCTGATTACTGGTAGGTGCCCTGATTTGTCTTTAAACAGTGACCAATACTCCCCCCGCCCAATTTTGAATGCACTGCTGAGCTCCTTACATGCAAAACAATTCATCTTGGCTGACAACTTGGTCAGGGATTGTATAGACCAAGCAGTAAAAGGTATGAAGTGGTGTCTGGGAATAGTACAAGGAGGGGAAAAAAAAAAGGGCATAATAAGGGAAGATGAAGGAAGATACTATGGTAGGTTTGAGGATCAGAGAACAGGTAGGTGAGGGATCACAGATCGGTGCAAAATCAAGAGCAGAAAATAGTTGCCGATGCAAGCAGCCACATGCCTATCCAGGTGAACCCCGCTGAAGCTGGGCAGCCCTTGCCCATCTTGTGTCTCAGTTTACCTCAAATGTTCATGCAAAACATAGCACTGGAAAGATATTAAGATAGCTTCCAAAAAGAATCTCTACACAAGAATCGCACCTCATAAACATAAAGCCCTGCTTACAAGGTGACAATCAGCCTCATAACTCTGTCACCAATTCATGGGAGATTTGTTCCGTACACACTCCAGGGTTGTCTCCATCCCTGAGGCCACTGGTTATAATCCACAAAAAGAAAATGCCTCCTCAAACACACTATGTCTTAACATGTTAGTCTTTCCAAATCGTAGACTTTTCCTTTCTTTTAAATTACCACTAGGTTTTTCAAAGCAAAATTTTCAATTGCATAAGAATCATTACTCTTCATCTTTATAAATATGCAATGACAAACTTACACACCCATAGCTCTCAACATGTGCGTGCATGTACACACATGCACACACATGCACACATGCACACACACACACATACACACACACACACACACATGCAGATGGGGCTGTTGGTTATAACTCGTTCGTATTGGAACAAAGGCAACACATATCTTCCCATCACCAAGCAGACACCCATGGCTGTCTGTGCCTGCCCATCAGCCCGATAGCAGCAATTACACAGTCCATGGTGTGATGAGCTGCAAACTAAACATTTGTAAAAAGGCTGTAATTAATGCAATTAGCTATTTACACGATAGCCCATAATGAATCCAAAGGCATCGTTATTGACTATTGAGTAAATAATCTGACATTAAAAAGTCAATGATCTGCAAATGAAAAATTCTCTCTATTTTTTAAAGGAGGAAAGATGAAGGAAAGAAAATTAAGGAAAAGAGGAAAACAAGCAAAAAACTCAGCAAAGATGTCATTGCATAATAGTCCATTATGCCTCCAATTGAGCCGTCATGAACTATCAAAGAAATAATTGCACAATAGACCATAATGGCTTAATCGTGTCAACATCTTTGCATTTACATATTTTTTTAATCAATGGAAATTAAGTACAAAAATGGGTCTTTTGGTTTCCATCCTGATTTTACCTTTGTGATTGGGGGTGGGGCGAGGTTTGGGTTCCCCCTGCCACCTTTTAAGGGAGGCTGTACTCCATGGAAATTTCCCAGATGAGTCTGATGCTGGCTTATTTGTGAACATTGGAAGGGCACAGGAGGGGCCCAGAGAACCATGCTGGCAGGGCAGGAGAATACACCACAGTGCCCTGCTGACCACTGCAGCAGGAATGAACTTTGGTGTCACACCAAAGGGTATGGCATGCCCTTGACCTCTGACCTTCTGCGGGAACATAGGCTCTCTCTCCTCCCATGCATGCTTTCTGACACCAGCCAATCATCATGCATGGACAGGGGCCCACACGCAGGGATCCAAAGAAAGAACTGAACACTGAAGCAGCTCGACCCCTGCACCATTCACAATAACCCTGGTCCAGTCTAGATTTTGCCAGGGCTCTTCCTGACCAGACTGTAGTGTGACTAATGTAGCTTCAGAACCTGCTGTGGTTAAAGTAACAGAACCAACAGGCCTTTCCTTCTCCCCTTTTCCTTCTCCCCATTGGTAGACAGGACTGTTTGAGCTTAGTTTTGTAGAACACCTACCCCTCTGGGAACTTCCTTAAAACATCTTTATTTTAGTTAGGTAATCTTGGTTATCTATCTATCTATCCACTATCTATCTATCTATCTATCTATCATCTATCTATCTATCTATCTATCATCTATCTGTCTCTATCATCTATCTATCTATCTATCTATCTACCATCTATCTATCATCTATCTATCTATCTATTTATCTATCATCTATCTGTCTCTATCATCTATCTATCTATCTATCTACCATCTATCTATCTATCATCTATCTATCTATCTATCTATCTATCTATTTATCTATCTATCATCTGTCTATCATCTGTCTATCATCTGTCTATCTATCTATCTATATCTATCTATCTATCTATCTATCTAATCTAGCTATCATCTATCATCTGTCTATCTATCTATCTCTATCATCTATCTATCTATCATCTATCTGTCTATCAATCATGTATCATCTATCTATCCTTACAAATATGTGTATCCCTACTTATTTTTGCTTTTTAAACTATTTTTTCTCTTTGGTTAATGTAATTTTTAAAACAAGGTATTAGTGGGCTGGAGATGTAGCTCAGTGGTAAGAGCACTTGCTTAATAAGAACAAGGCCCTGGGTTCTGTCCCTAGCTGAACAAGAAATGGAACCAAACGACCCTCCCAAAGGATTAGCAATAGATTAGTAATATTGCCTTATGGTCTATTTATGGTCTTTGCTTATTTTTAAACAAAGTATAGACATACAATGGGGCCTCCATATTTGCAGGTTTTGCACCCCTGGAATTAACTAACCATGAGTCAAAAATATTTTAAAAAATTTCATCTGTATTGAGCATGTACAGAGTTTTTTTATAATTATCTGCTAAGTATTACAGTACAAAACTCTTTCCATTGCATTTACATTATAGTGAATATTAGAATCTAGAGATTATTTAAGGTATATGGGAGGATGTGTGCAGGCTCTATGCAAATGCCATGGTATTTTATATAAGGGATTTGTACATCCATAGATTTTGGTATCCATGGGGTTCCTGGAACCAATCCCTTCCCCGTACTTACTGAGAGATGACTGTACACACACCCCACAAATGTTTATAATTTTTAAACCTGGTGTTTACATAGAAGCACAGGGCAAAAAAGGCACTTTGGGACCTGGAGGGAGGGAAAGGCTGATGTCTCTTGCTGCCTGTCCAGGCTGTGGATTCTAAGGTGACTGTGTGGTGTTGGATGGGAGATGAAGCAAGATCTGGTAGCCGCTGCCTTGGAACATTGAAAGTTCAAGGGCAGCCAATTGGCTTTCTCTTAGTCTTTGACCCACAGAAGAAATAATATCAGCTAATGTCTGCAGAGAGCTTTATACTTATAAACCACACAAACATACTTTAATTCTAGTGGCTCCTCATGACAAAACTCATTAGCAATAGTAAGAGTAATAGCAGCCATTATTAACTTAGCACCCAAGTGCTGTGCTGCGCCCTATGTAGTCCATGCATATGCAAATGTTCACCACCACCTGCACCTAGAACACTGCCTGGAGTTCACTACAAATCGAGGAAATATTTCCCGAATGACCGAGTGAATGACTACATCTTGAGATGCAAGTCTCCGTTTCACAGACAGGAACTCAGCTCAGAGATTTCTATTCACTTACCCAGGGCTGGGCAGCAGGTCAGTGGCAGAGCTAGACTTTGAAATCAGTTTTCACTGTCTTACTGACCTGGGCCGCTCTTCAAAGCCCAGGGGTGTTTAGGCCACAGTTGTGTTGAACCTGTATGTGTCCAATTTTGTCCATGACAAAAAATGAGACATGACTCTGAGCTTCTCATCTCTTTACACAGCCTCCCTCCTGGGAAAACCTGGGCCTTCCTGTTATTCTGTGGCAAGCAACAGGGCTGTTGACAGGCGAGTCCTGGTAGGTGGGGTTGGTTACTAGTGGCGTGCTGCAGGCTTGAAACTTCCCTTGAAGTTGAGGGTCCTAAGTAGGATGTAACCATTCACCTGCATTTTTGGAGAATGTCTTGGCTTTCCAGTGCCTTTTCTCTAGTGAATAGGCACAAATCGCTGCCTCTCTGTTAGGCCGACACAACTTTTCTATTTGGGTAATTGTGATTCACAGTGTGTGTGTTTGTTGGGGTTTGCTGTGGGCAAGACAAAGTCAGAGTTGTGCTTTCATGAACATGATCGGAAGGGTGGCCTTTACTTGCTTTTGAAGAGTAGTCAGGGCTGATGTGCCGCTTGCTCCAGGCACCAGTAGACCAAAGCCACATGAGGCACACCCAGCTAAGGGGCTGCTTGGTGATACCCAGCCTTTGTGCACTGGCCCAGGGACCTCTACGGTCTATCAGATGAGGCTTCTTTGTTCCTATACAGACACCCAAGCTAGAGGAAGAGGAGGCATGTTAGCCTGGGCACTGGGGTTTCTGAATGGGGCCGTGAGTTTTTATACTTTTCTGTGTTGCGGTACCCTTCAGGAGGGGACTATCTCTCACCAGCCTGATGGCTTTCAAGCATTGTTGCCTATGCTGTTGATTAAACAACATGAAGCTGACTGTAGCAGTTAGCTCAGAATGGACAGGAGTAGGAATTGCTACCAGCACACCAAGAAGCCATTTATCAAAGTTTTATCTGATCCAAAGCTCCAGATTTATCAGTCACTACTTAGAAATGGCATCAAGCCGAGCCTTGTCTGAGTGTGCCTGAAGTCTGCTTTGTTGCTCTGCGGAGCTGCACCCTGTGGGAATGCGGCCTTGGATAATACGACTTGTAAGCACACCTGGGGGGATGGAGGTAGATAAAGGATTTTGCACCAAGAAACAGGAATATGGGGTAACTTGGGGATGGGACTTGAGAGGCATCGTGAGGATTTGAGAGGCATCCTGCTCAGGAAGTGTGGGCCTTGGATCTCTAATTGGAGAGCTAGAAGTACATGGTGCAACAGGACGTCTCAGGAATGACAGGCACCTGTGGATTGAAGGTTCTCAGGGAAGGGGTGGGTGGGCTTTCAGAGTTCTATTTTCTTTGTTCAGAATAAGTGATGGCCAGGACATGCCTTAAACACTTAAAGAACGGTAACTAGAAAGTCCTGCTAACTAAGATCCTGTCTTGTAAGATTTCAAACTCAGTAGACAGATCAACAGATGTGTCTACATAAAAATCAAAAGAAACTCCACCCATGGGACACCAGTAACAGAGGGAAAGGGGATTTGGGGAGGGAGGTGAGGAGGGGAAAGGGAGACTTAAAGGAAACAGTTCAAATAATGTTATGTTCAAATAATGAAATGATCAATTTCAATCTCAATAATATGTACAGGGAGTGGGGGAGCAGGTTGGGGTCCGGAGGGAAACACAGCAAGTATTGTGTGCATGTATGCCTCCGTCACTCTGAATCTTATTATGATATATAATTACAGTGCACCATAAAGGTATAATAAAATAAAATAAAGATTAAAAACAGAGGCAAAAGGCAAGCATTAGACTGGAAGAAAATATCTGCAGCGTACATATTATATACAATTTCTTATATATGGTATAAACCTGGGTTTTGTACTCCTCTTTGAAATCCCACTGAAAAGAGAGAAAAGAGTATTTTTAAATCTAAGGGAAGGGAAATCGATGGCACAGCAGAATCAGAATTCCAAAAGGTGCAACACAGAAAATTAATAAGAAAGTACCTGGGGTAGTCAAGAATGCCAACTCCTAAGCCAATGGAGAAAGCTGAGAGGCCACAAGTTTATACCCTGGAATATTCTAATGGCTCAGGAATTGGCTGAGTCTCCTTAAGAAATTGTTAGATCTGACTCATCCCACCCTTAGAAGATATATTTGAGAAAATCACCCAGAAAGTAAAGCAAAAAGACAAATATGGAAAATAGGAGATAAATGATTTAACAATATTAAAGGGTCGCCTCTATGAAATAAAAAGTTGGAATAATAGGATTTCCAGAAATAGAGAATAAAGAAAATGAGAGGAGGAAGTGATTGAGGAGATAATTCAGGAAAATACCTTATGAATGCAGTATAACAGTTTCTACAATGAAAGCTCATCTCACAGGATGAACACGGGTCCACACTTAAACACATCACTGTGAAATTTGTGAACAAAGTAAACCAAAAAAATCATTAAGATGTTTGTATACATATGCACATATAGGCATATGATGTGTGTGTGTGTGTGTGTGTGTGTGTGTGTGTGTGTGTGTGAGAGAGAGAGAGAGAGAGAGAGAGAGAGAGAAATACAGGGGGGTGGGGGCTAAAGATGGTGAAATATCTTCAATCATTTCACCAACAACACTGGAAGCTAGAAGGCAATAAAGCACTGCTTTCACAATTCTGACAGGAAATAATGCCCATCTTGAAATTCTCTACCCAGCTAAACTATCAGAGAGTATGAAGATAGAATAAAGACATTTCAGACATACAAGTTCTCAACTAATTTGTTTCCTATATATCAGGAACCTATAGGAAGTTGTGTTCCATCAAAAAAAAAAAAAAAGGAGAAACCCAGCAAGAGGCAGACTACCACCTCTGGCAAGCTTTACCCCTCCTCTCTTCCTTGCTCCTTTTTTTTCCTTCTTTCCTTCTTGGCTCCCTCCCTCCTTCTTTCTTCTATCCCCTTCCTCCCTCTTTCCCTCTGTTCTTTCTTTCTTTCCTCAGTAAGTACTTGCTGAATGCCAACTAAGTGCTAGGTATTGAGGATACACCAGTGAGTGGGTGAGACATGGTTGCAGCTCATGTGGGGCTTACCTTCTAATGATACCAAGAAATAGGAACATGTAGTAACTTGGGGATAATAGTGACGTTAATGCTGTGTTCTCACCTGGAGGAGATGCTCAGGCGAGGGTTCTGAGACCAGGGTTCAAGGACACCCCATCAGTGTGATGGAATCAAAATTCTAACCCATAGCTTCCAACCCAAGTGGCCTTTGACTGGCCCATGGTCACACATGCCAACTTCTATGTCTCTGGGAATTACTTCTTAGGATTTTCTGAAGTGCCCGGGGACAGCAGCTCAGTGACCTCTTCCTGTGTCTCTTGGAGCAATTAGCAAAATATTACATAGGTTCCCGAGATGACCTGCATTGATTACAATATGGATATAATATGGATTATAATATGGAATATTGGGAAGGAGTTCTCTCTTCTGCCTGGCACCAGGCAAGACATTTTTAGACTTTGATCCCAGCCATTGTACACAGAAGGGAAATGGGGAAAGGAGACATCCTAGCGATGATGAGGGCCGTAGCTGCTGTGGTCCAGGCTTGGATTTCAGGAAGGAGGGAGGTACAGTGACAGGCATTCAGCAGATCCTTACCTGACTAGGGAGGAGTCCCATGAACAGGTGGCGAACAGAAAGGGCTGGTGAGGAGAACAGGTGGAGGGACGACAGATTTGGGCTATTTTCCCAAGGGATGATTTCTAGTTAGGCCCCAAAGGAAGAAGAAGGCTGCCCAGAAATTAGACACACGAGCAATCTGGAAGAGTAAGAGTGCATGGGCTGCTTGGGGGAACGGTGTACCCCCGTGTATGGTTATTGTGAAGGCTTCATGGAAATGGATGAACGCTAGCAAGGACATGTTCTTATTGAGAATAGGAAGGCCAGTGTGGGCAGTGGGAAATGCCCGGACTTTACTCTTTAGGTTATTCATAACCACATAAGCAGGTCGGTGACAAGAGCCAAGGTGTGTTCTGGAAAGTTCACTCCGAGGGCAGGAGAGATGGGATAGGGTTGTACCCATGGGAAAAAAGAGGTTGAGGACCCCGACAAAGGCCTTTCCAAGGGAAAGAAGGAACAGGGGCTACTTTGCGGGTCAACATCTTTTATATGTAAAGAAGAATCAAAAGAGATTCCTAGTCCTGCTGCATGGTGATACTGTGGTGAGCAACTGATTGTGAGCTCTGAGAGTCTAGAGAGATATGGGCCACCCTGGAGGCTGTGGGCGTGGATGAGAGAAGAGACTGAAAGAATAGAAATGCAGGGGGCAGCAGCATTAAGAACTTGGGAAGGTAATCCCAGTACTTTGGGAGGCGGAGACCGGAGGATCCGAGTTCGTGGCCAGCCTCAGCGCTCTCTCTCTCTCTCTCTCTCTCTCTCTCCCTGTCTCTCTCTCTCTCTCTCTCTCTCTCTCTCTACTTAGTGAGGCCCTCCGTAACTCTGTGAGACCCGGTTTCAAAATAAAGTATAAAAAAATAGGGCCGGGGGTGTAGCGCGGAGGTAGAACGCCCCTGGGTTCAATCCCCGGTACCGCAAAAAAAAAAAAAAAAGAACTTGGGAAGGAGGAGTCACCAAAAGAGGAAGATGAGATGGATGAAGGGAGGATAGGGTCATATCAGGAGCCAGAAGAGCAGAAATCTTCTAGAAGGTAGAGAAGACCAGAATGCGTGGTGTTGGAGCTTTATCCCCTTTTAAGAATATTCTGTTGTGTTTCACGCTAAACTCTTCCCTGTAAAATTTGTGGATCTTATTTATTTATTTATTTATTTATTTATTTATTTATTTATTTATGGAACTGGGGATTGAACCCAGGGGCATTCTATCTCTGGGCTATACCCCCAGCCCTATTTTTTATTCTTTATTTTGAAACATGGTCTCGCTAAGTTGCAGAGGGCCTCACTAAGTAGCTGAGGCTGGCCGCGAACCCGGATCCTCCAGTCTCAGGGAGATCTTATTAACTATCTTCTCAGGCTCCCCCAAATCCATAAACTCGAGCGCTCCTGGGATTGGTTTCCAGTATCCTGAATGGACTCCTCTTTATTGAAAATTGAAGACTTGTCATTTGATCAAAGACAGCAGTCTCTGAGCAAATGGAGCATGCTTGGCTGTGCTCAGAGTGATTAGGAACGGAGCTGTTAAGAGTCAGAGGAAGCCTACTTTGGGGTACCTCGTCCTTTGTTGAAAAAATTAATCTGTAAATAGTTTATTAAGGTTGGAAATGCTGCCAGCGACCCTTTGAAAACAGATACAACATCTTTAAGAGATTGCAAAGGTAAATCTTATTGTGTAGGGAAATGACTTCTGCACAGTTATTTCTTTTATTGCTCTGCGAGTGTGATGGCATTACTCAGTTTAATAAATCCTAGTGTATCTCTCAGTCCATGTAGCCTGATATAAATATCTCCAGTTATGTCACATTACCACTTTTGTACAGCTCTACTGGGCCCTGATGACTGGGGTCTGATAAATGCAAAACCTCATTTGGTTTGTGAGTGATTGAGCGCTAACATTGTTTAGATTTCTTAATATACTTGTATTAGCATGAATAAGTAATGAGCATGCCAGGCTTTTTTGAATATTTGATTGTATCTTTGTAATGGATTTGTGTCTCTCTCTTTGTGCTAATGTCATTGTAACTTTGTTGGTGTCATAACTCCAAGCCACCACAATTGATCTTTATCACCCCGTCTTGAGTCAGTCACCCTCTCCATGCCTAATCATGGCATGCTGTGCCTTTCTTTCCCCCAGTGCTTTTGAGGACCAGTGCTAGTAAACCCCTCTTCCCCAGGGAACTCCTTTCCTGCTTCCGGTAGAGAAGATTTGAAATTTTTGATGAAGCAGAGGGAGCCGGGGATTGAAAACTGTCCATGCCTTCATAGAACTCATCAAATCTGAGTCATGTGCAGACTCTTACCTCTAGCAAAGCCATATCAACCTGTTCCCTAGTACCCAATCAATGGGTCTGCCATTGTAAAATCAGTGTCTATAAGTTGAAAGTTGTGAAGCAGAGAAGACCCCTCCCCTCAGGTCTAGAGAGTATCTACAACATTAACAAGAGCTTTCTCTAATAATGACTTTCTTTTTTTTGTAACTTTTTATGTTCATTTATTGGTGCATTGTAATTATACATTTTGATATATGTCAGGGTATGAACATCATACATGCACACATTGCACATTTAGCCCTCCCTCCAGTCCCACCCTATTCCCTCCCCCTTCCCTCCCTTTCATGCTCCAGATAGTGATTGAGTCTTATAGGTTTGTGTATGTACATCATGTGCTATAGTGTGTTTCCCTCCACCACCCTCCCAACTCCCTCAGTTAGGTCACCTTCTTTGTCCATCTAAAGATTTCTTCTTCTTCCTTTCTAAGTCCCTTCTAAGTCCCATTCTATCTAGCTCCCACAGATTAGGGGGAACCTCCGATTTTTTACTCTTAGTGTCTTACTAATATCGCTTAGCATGATGTTCTCTAGTTCTCTCCATTTCCCTGCAAATGATGTGATTTTGTTCTTCTTTGTGGCTGCGTAAAATTCCATTGTGTACATATCCCATAGTTTTGTGATCCATTCATCTGTCGATGGACACCTTGGCTGGTTTCAAAGTTTGGCAATTGTGAATTGTGCAGCTATAAACATAGATACACATGCATTAGTCTGGTAATTAGGTTTTAGTTCTTTGGGGTAGATGCCTAGAAGTGGTGTCGCTGGGTCATACGGTAGGTTTATTCCCATTCTTCTGAGGATCCTCCACACTGTTTTCCAAAGTGGTTGCACTAATTTGCAATCCCACCAACAGTGTAGTAGAGTTCCTACTTCTCCACATCCTCGCCAGCATTTGTTGTTGTTTGTGTTTTTAATGATTGCCATTCTAATTGGGGTTAGGTGAAATCTCGTCTGATGTGAACAGAGCTCAAGAGACCCTGTTTCAAAATAAAGAATAAAAAATAGGACTGGGGTTGGAGCTCAGAGGTAGAATGCCCCTGGGTTCAATCCCCAGTACCAAAAAAAAAAAAAAACCCCATATGTAATGACCATATCTTTTTGCTTGTAGGAGTTATTCTCTTATGGAAGATTAATTAATTTCTGAGACATGTTAGTAATTGATGTCCAGGTTCAAACTCCCAGCAAGCCAGTTCACAAGCTACAAACCTGAATACTGATGCCAATGTGTCTCCTTAGATTAATGGTTCCCTCGGTGCCCACCAAGCCAGTGGCCTGTTTCAACATCTAGGGTGCAGAGTTGAGGGAAATTGTTAATCCTTTCGAGGCAGGTGGCTCTGGCATGCCAGCACACTTGGGAAGGAGGAGACTGAAGCTGCTGGGTGGGGGGATATTTGGAGATTTGGAGAAGGAGTGAGCGAGGAGCAAAGCATAAGGGTAAGAGGTTTGGGTGGTATAAGATGGGCACAGTTCTTCCTTTAAGTTAGTGGTTTCTGCTTGGACTGAGTCTGTTAGAAGATGATGTGGATGTAAAAATGTGTTTGGAATTTTATCAAGTCTTCCATTTATATCAGCAATCCTGGAGAGGTGGTATATCTGTATAGAGCCTAGACACAGGTAATGGCTTGACCATTATGGGAGTGAAAGACATTGAACCTGCTGTTTCTGATCTCTCCAGGAATTAGAGTGGGGGTTTGGGAGTACCGGAAAAGTGTGCATGGCCACTGTGGAGCTCTGGCTAGGGAATTCACCATACCTAGATGGAAGGAGGGTCCTAATGGGGTTGACATCATAGATGTGCAGAGGCCCTGAGTCACATCTGATACTTTACTAAAGGCTCCGTGCCCGAGGCCAGACTGGAGGCCTCGGTGGGTTGGGAGTGCCTTGGGACCAAGGAAGTATTCATAATCCTGGTGTCACCCTGGGGCCCAAAGGGAGTCTCTGGGATGTCAGTTCCCAGATTTCACTTCCCTGCTGAATGAAGGGAGTTAATGGGGCCATGACCCAGGCAGGGCCTAGCCACTGGAGTTCCCAAGAGAGTGAATAAGAAGTAGACAGGGGTGGGGGAGCAGCAGAGGTGAACTGGAATGTGATTTGAGTTAGAGAAGAGGCCAGCGATCTGAGGCCTCAGAGGGGAGACTGTAGAATGACCAAGTCTAGAAATCTGTGCATGTGCAAGATGGCAGGCAACTTTGCCTGAGCAGATCAGGAATTCCAGGTCCAGTCCAAAACTGGAACTCGGTAAGACAAGCCACCTTGCCACCCTTGAGTTCTCAAGAAATCCAAGTGGGGAGAAGCACCCACCTTCAAGTTGCACAGGTCAGTAGACCCCAGGTACCACTGTTGGGGACCTGGATGCTGTTCTCCAAGAAGTGTCAGGGCCTGGAATTCATCCCTTGGTCCTCCTTCAAGCCATGTAGTGGATTTCTTTCTTTTTTTTATGTTTTTATTGTTGCATTGTAGTCTCACATCACAATGAGTATCAGTTTGGTGTTAACATACATGCACACAGCTCTTGGTGTCCCTCCCTCTCGCCTCCCCCCTGCCTCCCCCCCCACATGTAGCACTGAGAATGATGTTGGTATAATCTCATATATACACATTGTTTATGACAGTAATTCCATAGATTCACTACTTTCTTACCCTTCCCCTTCCCTTGTACCCCTTCCCTTGCACCACTGAGGGTTCTCCATTGTCACTGGAGTCCCTTTTGTGTCCCCACTACTCCCTAAGTTGCGCATATTAATGAAAACATATGTCCCTTCTTTTTTTGGGATTGGCTAATCTCGCTTAACATAATGTTCTCCAGATCTTTCCATTTTCTTGCAAATGCTGTTATTTTGTTCTTCTTTATTGCTGAGTAGAATTCCATTGTGTGTATTTCCCATAATTTTGTAATCCACTCATCTGTTGATGGGCACCTAGGTCGGTTCCATAATTTGGCCACTGTGAGTTGTGCTGCTATGAACATGGGTATGCATATATTACTGTTGTTTTCTAGTTTCAATCCCTTTGGTATGATACCCAGCCGGATCATATGGTGGATCCATTCCCAGTTTTCTGAGGAATCTCCACACTGATCTCCACAGTGGTTGAACTAGTTTGCAATCCCACCAACAGTGTAGAAGAGTCCCAATCTCCCCACATCCTCGCCAACATTTGTTGTTGTTTGACTTCTTAATGCTTGCCATTCTAATTGGGGTCAGATGAAATCTTAGAGTAGTTTTGATTGGCGTCTCCCTGTTCAACATCATTAGCAATCATGTAGTGGATTTCTTAACAAAGGATTCTAGGGTCTTTTGAGGTTGATGGGATAGGATCCTATATAAGCACATTTCATTTCTACAAACATGCATAACAATGTGACAAGCCTTGCGTTCTTGTGTCATCGTTCTCGCATCTACTTGGGCCAGGAGTACCTTCCTTGTCATTTTCATTGTTATCATGTAAACCAAGGAGTTGCCCTGATCCATGGTGTCACCCTGTTCTCTTTTTTTTTAAGTAGTTTTTTCCTCTGGTGCAGTTGTGTAGAGGAGACACACACACACACACACACACACACACACTCATTCCGATCCCTGTTCTGCTGAAATCAGGTCTGTCCCATTATATGTCATATGTTGATGGGAAAACAATGTGTTAAAACAATCTACGATTTGTGTGTCTCCTTCTCCACTCACCATCAGTAGAGTCGAATGCCTGTAGCAAGCCAACTGCTCTGTAGATTTTGTCCTGATTATTAAACACTGAATGTGAAAAGCTGAGCACACAGAAGCAAGAGTTATCCTCTAGTTTATGTAAAGTCAGCAGTGAAAATAAAAATTGTGGCATGTACGTAGATGTTTATTTTGCTTTACCTTATAGTCATGCTGCACGGCTTTGTTTTCTGTGCCGAAGGTTTCTTTTTTTATTATTATTCCAAGCAATGACAATGGATTATTTTTGTAAGCAAGTGCTCTATCCATTATTAAATTGATTATTCAAATCTCATTTAAAAAAAGAAGCCAGATGGCAATTTTCCATTATTTGTTGCTACTGACAACCACCAACCCTAAACTAAAAGATTTTCCTTTTTTTTTCTCTCTCTCTCTCTCTTTCTTTTTCTCGCACACTGACTGAAGAACCTGATGCATTCCATGCAGACCAAAGGTAGATCCCATATTGGAAACAAATAGCCAATTACCAAACAAGATTGTTGTTATTGATTATTTTAGAATCATCTTTGCATTGACAGAGCTGTTGTTCTTTGGATGATTCCATAATTAACTTATCTGTATTCAGGCACAATAACTTTGTTCCCTGTAGTCATTTGGATGTGGGCATTATTGTTGTTATTTAGTTGTCATGACAGCAAGAAACATGTTTTTACATGTCCAGCATCCTGGTTATTTTAAGACCCTAATAAGTATGCCTTGCTAATGAATCAGAATAATGGCGATCCTGCAAAATAATGATTTTTAAAATTCTAAGGGAGGCTTAAAATCTCAATGCCAGATAATTGCTTACACTTGTGGTAATCGCGAAATATATGTCTTTCTCTACATGCACTCGTGTGCATGGTCACACGTATGACCTCATCTTCTCAATGTGGACACATGTGTATGTTTCTGTTTGGAAGTTAGTGTGCTCTGTAGCAATGGGATTCCATGAGCATACCTTTCACAGCTAGTGTTTATCAGATCGTCGCACTGCTAGGCCTCTGCATGGTATGTTTGTGCTTTTACCAACCTACTGTGGGAATCTATCTTCAAATTCTTTAAATTTAGCTAATTTTTAACATTTCCTTTTTTGGTCAGTTCACCCATGTAGGTGTCTTTTGCACGTGCGCAGATGGGATTAATTTTAAGTAATGCAAAGGAGAGCATTCTTCTAGTATGTTGAATTCTTGCGATCCTTTCAGGACGCCAACCATCACCTAATGTTTTGAATTCTGCTCATCTTACCAGGAGACAAGACATCCCAGTTATATAAAAAAGGACTTGCTTGCCTTCTCTATTAAATGCACACATATAAAAGTCCTTGGAGGTATCTTCAGAAATTTAAAAATGTGGCCTCTCTATGTTTAAGAGGAATTTTTTTTTAGCCTTTCCAATGAATAGTGAACTAATTTTTCTTGGCCTGTGGACTCTATTCAAATTTTGGACAAAAGAATTCAGCTGCTTTTGCCTTAGTCCAACGGGATTGTTTCCTCTTTCAGAGAAAGCTTTGTTCTAAGGGGAGAGTCAGAGGTCAGAGTGGAAGAGATGGGTTGCTACAGTTTAGATTTGGAATATCGAGGGAAGGCCCATGTGTTAAAAGCTTGGTGCTATTGGGAGGCGGTAGAACCTTTAAAAGAGGTGGAGCCTATGCCGGGTGTGGTGGCGCACGCTTGTAATCCTAGTGCTTTGGGATGCAGAGACCGGAGGATCCGGGTTCGCAGCCAGCCTCAGCTCGCTCGCTCGTTCTCTCTCTCTTTCCCTGTCTCTCTCTCTCTCTCTACCTAGTGAGGCCCTCCGCAACTTCGTGAGACCCGGTTTCAAAATAAAGTATAAAAAATAGGGCCGGGGGTGTAGCGCGGAGGTAGAACGCCCCTGGGTTCAATCCCCGGTACCGCAAAAAAAAAAAAAAAAAAAAAAAAGATGTGGAGCTTAGTGGGAGGTCTTCTGCTCACTGAGGACATGCCCTCGAAATGGATTATGGGGCCCCAGTCTCTATTTCTTTCTCATTTTCCTTTCTAACCATGAGGAACAATGTGGCACTGCTCTGACACATGCTCCCTGGCATGATGTCCTGCCCTGCCCAAGGCCCCAGAGCAATGGGGCCAAGTGACCATGGGCTAAAGCCTTCAACACTGGGAGTCATAATAAATCTTTTAAAGAGGAATCTTTATAAGTTGATTATCTCAGGTGTTTGTTATAGTAATAGAAAAGTGACTAAGACATGGGGTGACTCCTTTTCTTTTGGGTTTCTGTAGAGCGATCACATAATGTAACAGCTAATACCCAGCTCCATATTGAATTCACCCATGACTACTCCCTCCCCTCCCCTAAAACTGAAATACCTCTTTAGAGTCAAGAAGCATTTCCCAAGAGAAAGACTGTTTCTATATTGTCAACCATAAATACACGTTGATTCTGCAATTCAGAATATCTATTCTGGCATTTGAAAGGAACTAAATATTAACATATAAATGCTGTAATGGTAAAAAAACGTGCTAGCATACATGTTAAGTTTCTAATCAAACATTGCAAAAATGCATTAATCAGTATTTCATAGTTCATTACAGTCTGACTAATTTTGAAATCCCTCATGTAAATTGATTAAATGTCTTCTGCAGGCAGATAAATGGGCTTTTGTTTTAAGCAACCTTTACTGAGAAAACCATAATTCTCTGTGACTCAATTATTGTACATCGGTGACTAGTGCTCTTGTTGTGGGTTCTAGAAATTTCCTGTTTGCAGGTGGACCTACCAGCCAACTGTAACATACTCTACAGCCTAAGTATTTAGTGAGCATCTACTTTGTGCCCAAGATGGTGTGAAGTGTGGGGAGAGAAATGGAGGAAGCATGAGACATGTTTACCATATAGAGAGGGATGATTCATAGATGTGAACAACTGAAAGAAAAATGTATACATTTAATTAAGGCTAGACTGTGGAGCATATCCTATAAGGTTTTTTATTTTTTAATTTTCTAAAAACATAAATTAACTGAGTAGCTGTAACAAAAAGATCGTGTGCATATTTATTGGCAAGATTCTGGAGTTGCTTTTGTGTTAAGCCATAGAGAGAGCTGGGGAATCTGGAACCAAGGATTCAACACTCTCAGGACTCTCTGTTGTTACCTCTCTGACTCACTTCACTGAGTATGGTACCTCCTTCTAGGTGGTTCTGAGCTTGACTTCTCAGAGAAAAACTTTTCTCACCACTCCAGATAGGAATTCCTTGGGGATGACTGACTGGACTGGCTCAGCTGGTCCCTTGGACCAATGACTGTGAACCAGAAGAATTCTGGCTTACCTGACTTATTTGGACCAATTGTTGTGGACTCCAGAAGGAATCTGATTGGTTCAGCTGGTTCACTTTGGCCAATCACTGTGGCCTCCCGAAGGACTGTGATTGGCTTAACTGGCTCATTTGCCCGTCCCTCTGACTGCAGGTTATGGGAAATAAGTGAGTCTGGGTCTCATGCCAACTCCTTTGGTTCCAAAAGCAATAATGGAATTACGATCTGAGATCTGCTATCTGAAGAGGGAGACCCAGTAGTCGGGTGTGGTGGCGCACGCTTGTAATCCCAGTACTTTGGGAGGCGGAGACCGGAGGATCCGGGTTCGCGGCCAGCCTCAGCTCTCTCTATCTCTCTCTCT